>SJYT01079935.1:885576-899750 GCA_006410635.1 Cephalophus harveyi | reverse complement strand
CAACTCACATGTTAAAATTTCCCCACCTAAGGTGATGGTATTTGGAGGTGGGTCTTTGGGGTGGGGGGTGACTCGGTCATGAGGGTGGAGCCCTCATGAATGGGATTAGTGCCCTTGCAAAAGGGACCCCAGAGAGCTCCCTCCTGCCTCCTGCCATGTGAAGTCACACCTAGAAAACAGCAGAGGAGGTGGGCTCAGGCTTGACACTGGATGTGCGATCTCAGACTCTCCACCCTCCAGAATGGTGAGAGATTAAAGTCTGTTGTGAAGGAGCTGCCCAGTCTTTGGTGCCCTGTTCTAGCAGCCTGGGCAGCCTGAGACAACCCACACCCACGCACCCCTTTCCATTCCGGGTGGCAGGCCTCACCCCTCCCTGTGACGGGAGCAACACTGTGGCCATTGCCCTTCTCCGTAGCTCCTGGGGGCTCTGTGGGCACGACTCTGGGACACATACTCAGGAGCCCCACGCCTGTCCCCTGTCCCAGGCTGCTGTACAGAGCAGGTGCCCGCCGCCTGGCTGGCTGCAATCCTGCAGCAGCAGCCTGGCCTGCCAGCCAGTGGGACCCCTGTTCTGCAAGCTCACAGCTGCCTGTTCTCTCATTGACCTTCCGTTTTCTGAGAATCGGATGGCTGGAGGTGGTGTCTCCTTGTTCCCGCATCTCTGGCAGAGGCCTCCTCACTTCCTCATCAGATGCCGTCTCCCTGCTGTTAACTGTCTGTTTATAGGCTTGCTCATTTTCCTGAGGGGCTGATTCTCTCTCGCTCACTGATTTGTAGGAGTTACTTGTATAATTTGCATAACGATTTTTATAAATTTTAGACAGACTTTGAAGAAAAAGTTCTCCCAGTCTGTCACTCATCTGTTCAGTTTGTCTGTGTTTTTTTAAAATATATTCTTTATTGAACAGAAATCTTTAATGTTGATGGAGTTGGATCTGTCATGTCTCATCACGTACTTGGTTCTTTGGCATCTTGTTTAAGAAACTCTTTCCAGCTTTGATACCATTAGGCTTTTTCTCTTTTTTGAAAAGTTAACTTTAGAATTTAACTGTCGTATTTCAGTCCTTAAACTATTTGGAATGCATGTGTGCTCACTCAGTCGTGTCTGACTCTTTGGGACCCTACAGACTGTAGCCTGCCAGGCTCCTCTGTCCATGTAATTTTCCGGGCAAGAATCCTGGAGGTGGGTGCCATTTCCTTCTCCAGTGAATCTCCCTGACCCAGGGACTGAACCCACATCTCTTCCATCTCCTGCTTTGGCAGGGGGATACTTTACCACTAAGGCCCCCTGGGAAGCCCTTGGAATATGTATGTGTGTACATATTACATTATGTTAAATTATATTATCATGTGATATTACATTATATATAATATTTTTCATTTTTATATTCTTTTTATGTATAATATGAAGACATTCCAAATACCAATGATGGCTGCATCTAAAGAGCTTTGGTGAGAATCTGAACTATCTCTGTACTGAGACTCTGAACTATTTCTAATTCTAGAGGAAGTGACTATCCAGGGCAAACACTTTTCTTATACTCTCTTTGTTTGTTTCTTACTTCCTGGATGCTAATGTGTTGGCACCGCATGGCAGGTGTTCATCCTGGGTTGTTTATCTCTGCATTTTGAGAAGCAGAATGCTCCAGTAGCTTATCTTTCCTTTGAAGCAGCCTGATTATTTGCTTCTGTGATTCAGTGTAAGGATTTCAAGAATCTTTTCACGTAGAACTTGCTTCTTTCAAGCGCTCTTCCATGCCGGAAAAGTTTGGATTGCATAAGGGCTAAATACGCATTTAATGTTAAAAAGTACGGCAAATGGGAACTTACCTGGCGGTCCAGTGGTTAAGACTCCAACGCAGTAGGCATGGGTTCAACCCCTGGTCTGGGAACTAAGATCTCACATGCTGTGTGTGGTATAGCCAAAAAAAAAACAAACCCACAAAAGTATGCTTAAATTATAAGACATACCACAATACCCAGACTAATGACTGTTAATTAGGCAACATGAAATTTAGGTGATAAATACAGCCAGTGAGTTAAGTATGGAAGGAATGTTGGACCCAGGGTTCTCTATGTGGAGTATAGTCTGTATGTAGTAGGAGCCCAAACCTTCCTGACACATCAGGTTAATATCTCCAGCATCATTTTCCTAAATATTCATCCTTTCCTCTCTGCTGTTCACATCATTTGATGTGATTCTGAAATCCCTCTTCTGTTTCTTAGATTGTCTCATCTAGTCCCTTGCCAGTATCATGTCTTTGATTTTTTTAGCCATTCATGTGTGTTTTTTATTTTTCATATGAATTTTCAAGTCGACCTGTTAAAGTTCCTGGAACTTTCCTAATTGGATTGTCTTTTAATTTTCAGATGAGTTTGAGGAGAACTGACCTTGGTGACGCGAATCTGTACGATACATAATTGGGGCACAACTTCCTAATTTCTCACCTGTTCTTTGGTGACTTTACTAGATTGAAAATTTTCTCCATAGAATCTTGTGCAATCTCTGCTAGGCTAATTCCTGGGTGCTTTCTATTTGTTATTGCTTGATAAATGCTAACGTGTTTTTGGCTGCATTTTCCCAGTTAGTTTTGGCTGGAACATGGAAACACTTGCTGTCCGTGGATGATGGCGCATCTGGCAGCTGTACTGCACTCTTTCATGCCTTCTAACAGCCTGTCTGCCGTTTCTCTTGGGTTTTCACTGTCCTTTGTGGCTATTGATCTAGTCAACTTTTCTGTTTCCTCTTGAGCAGATTTTGGCACTTCATATTTTTTCCAGAAATATTTCCATTTAATCTGCTTTAAAGTATTGGCTTGTGATTGTGAATAATATCCCTTAAATATTTAATAGCAAATATATTTGTTATATCTGAGATGTTCCCCGTTTTCATTTTATCTTTTGCATATTTGTGTTTTGATCATATTCATCATTTCTGCTTTGCCTCAATGATGTTTCATGTTTCAATTAATCATCTCAGTTTTTACTTTTGGCCATACCACGTGGCTTGTGGGATCTTAGTTCCCCAACCAGTGATTGAACCCAGCCCCCTGCAGGGAAAGCGTGGAGTCCTCACTACTGAATCGCCAGGGAATTCCCTGAATATTAAAATACTTTTTTTGCCTGTATTTATTTACTTAGGTCCTTCTTGTTACCTTGAATTGGCTGTTGCTCTTTTTCTAGTCCTTTGAGTTACACTCATTTGTCTTCCCTTTTCCCTTGTTTTCTATTTGATCTATTGAAAGCTTTGACTTTTCCTCTAAGAATGGTGTTAAAGCCATGATCCATGAATGTTTCCATGGGCTATGCTCATTATCATTTCTATTTGTGGGGGTAGCTTCAGCTAATCAGTATTCTTTAATAATGATGGAAATAATAGTAGTGATCATTATTTCCTCTATCCTCGTCAATTTTATTTTAAAAATTAAAAATTATTATTGCTCTGGCTCCGTCAGGTCCTAATTGGAGCGCTTGGGCACATGTTGTGGTGTGTGGGCTCTTTCTCGTGGTGAGTGCGGGCTCAGTTGCCCGGTGGCATGTCGGGTATTAGCCCCCATCCAGGGATGGAACCCTCATCCCCTGCATTGGAAGGTGGATTCTTAACCACTGGACCACCACGGAAGTCCCCATCCTTGTTAATTTTAAAAACAATTAAAAAGGAAAAAACCTTTTAAACTTTTACAAAAAACTTTTAGACTTTTACAAACATTGCCTTTAACTTTTAATTGTTTTAATTTGAAAATGATCTCCTAGAAGGCATGAACAATCTGAAAGTAAGGAGGGCCAGGAAAGGAGATGCAAGGAGGCATGCATCTCAGGAACCCCGAATCCTGACAATGAAATCACCTCCCTCATTATCCGGTTTGTGGAAGATTTTCTGTCACTTGCAACAGAAAAGCTTCACAGCCTGGGGTTGGGGAGAGGCTGTATGAGCCTGGACGGTCAGGTGGGGCCAGGGCAGCCCAGCAGGTCACGTTCAGGGTCAGGCAGGTGGAGGGCAGGCCCCTGTGAGCAGGAGTCTGGAGGAGACAACCTCCAGAGTGAAACATCCAAGGAGGGCTTGAAAGTGAAAGTGAAAGTTGCTCAGTTGTGTCTGACTCTTTGCGACCCCAAGGACTATACAGTCCATGGAATTCTCCAGGCCAGAATATTGGAGTGGGCAGCCTTTCCCTTCTCCAGGGGATCTTCCCAACCCAGGGATTGGACCCAGGTCTCCTGCACTGCAGGCGGATTCTTTACCAGCTGAGCCACAAGGGGAAGCCCAAGAATACTGGAGTGGGTAGCCTATCCCTTCTCCAGCAGGTCTTCCCGACCCAGGGATTGAACCAGGGTCTCCTGCATTGCAGGCAGGCTCCTTCCCAACGGAGCTCTCAGGGAAGCTCAAGGAAGGCTTAAATATTGATAAGAATAACAGGGGCTTCCCGGGTGGCTCAGTGGTAAAGAATCTGCCTGCCAATGCAGGAGACACGGATTTGATCCCTGATCCAGGAGGATCCCACGTACCACACAGCAGTTAATCCTGTGTGCCACAACTACTGAGCCTGTGTTCTAGAGTCTGGGAACCACAACTGCCAAAGCCCTTGAGCCCTAGAGTCTGTCTCTGCAACAAGAGAAGCCACAGCAATGAGGAATCCTTGCACAGCAACTCGAGAGAAGCCCCTGATTGCCACAGCTAGAGAAAAAGCCCACACAGCAATGAAGAACAGGACAGCCCGTAATAATAGTTCAGTTCAGTTCAGTCGCTCAGTCGTGTCCGACTCTTTGTGACCCCATGAATCGCAGCACGCCAGGCCTCCCTGTTCATCACCACCTCCCGGAGTTCACTCAGACTCACGTCCATCAAGTACATGATGCCATCCAGCCATCTCATCCTCGGTCGTCCCCTTCTCCTCCTGCCCCCAATCCCTCCCAGCATCAGAGTCTTTTCCAATGAGTCAACTCTTCTCATGAGGTGGCCAAAGTACTGGAGTTTCAGCTTCAGCATCATTCCTTCCAAAGAAATCCCCGGGCTGATCTCCTTTAGAATGGACTGGTTGCATCTCCTTGCAGTCCAAGGGACTCTCAAGAGTCTTCTCCAACACCACAGTTCAAAAGCATCAATTCTTCGGCGCTCAGCCTTCTTCACAGTCCAACTCTAACATCCATACATGACCACAGGAAAAACCATAGCCTTGACTAGATGGACCTTAGTCGGCAAAGTAATGTCTCTGCTTTTGAAAATGCTGTCTGGGTTGGTCATAACTTTTCTTCCAAGGAGTAAGCGTCTTTTAATTTCATGGCTGCAGTCACCATCTGCAGTGATTTGGGAGCCCAAAAAAATAAAGTCTGACACTGTTTCCCCATCTATTTCCCATGAAGTGATAGGACCAGATGCCATGATCTTTGTTTTCTGAATGTTGAGCTTTAAGCCAACTTTTTCGCTCTCCTCTTTCACTTTTATCAAGAGGCTTTTTAGCTCCTCTTCACTTTCTGCCATAAGGGTGGTGTCATCTGCATATCTGAGGTTATTGATATTTCTCTCGGCAGTCTTGATTCCAACTTGTGTTTCTTCCAGTCCAGTGTTTCTCATGATGTACTCTGCATATAAGTTAAATAAGCAGGGTGACGATATACAGCCTTGACGTACCCCTTTTCCTATTTGTAAGTAACAACAACAAGGATAGCGGCTAAAATCTCTTAGTGAGGCTAGTTTTGTGTGCCAAGCCCCATCCTAAGGACTTTATACCAGTTACCTTATTCAGGCTTCACAATAGCCCATGTTGTGAGCACTGCTTTTATCCCCAGGTGCAGAGCCCAAGCCCACAGCAGTTAAGAAAGTTGCCCAAGGTGATCAGCTGGCCAGGGATAGAGCTGGCATCAAACCTGCGGGCAGAGCCAGTTGGCCCTGGGACCCTGCTCATAACCACTGTGCTGTCCTGCCTCCTCCGAGAGGGACTGAGCAGTCTTGATACCTTTGGCAGAGCAGCGGCTCCCCTGCAGCCCCTGTGATGAGCTCAGGCTCCTGGTTGTCTATTCCCTTCCCTTTAGCAGGGGCCTTTACTTTGACTCCCTGCTGGACGGAGGAAACTGGCTGTTTTCTACTTCTTTGGCCTTGAAAGAAGCACGACCGATGCTCCTGGTTCTTTCCATGCAGCATGCTTTTTAGAATCTAACTCGTATCAGAAAGCTTAACCCAGACTGGCTTCAGCAAAGCCTGGGCTTCTATTGGTGCCCGTAACCCAGCTGTGTCAGGAATGGTTTGATCCCAGGCTCGAATGATGTCACCAGGACTTGGCTTCTCTCTCTTTTCCTCTCTCGGCACTGCTTCCGCCACGTTAGTATATTTTCAGGCAGATTCTTTCCTCATAGGCACAGAATGGGTGCCAAGCTCCTGGGGCTACATCCTTCCTTATTCATATCTGCAGGGAAAGGTTGAGTCTAATTGCTTTCTTATGGAAGAAGGGACCTCGTTGTTTTTGATTGGCTTGGATACACATTCCTGAACCTTTTATTGAGACTGGGAATTTGCTGATTAGCTTGTAAAAATAAGCCCCACCCCTGGGTCAGAAAACCAGGGGGGCATCCTCTGTGGAGGAGGGTCTGTCTCAGCCTGGCTCATTAACGTTCGTACTAAAGACACGTTGTCCGCAGGGCTTTAGTTTACACGTGTGTTTCCGGGGGGTAGGAATTTTAGTTTTGAGTTGGTGCATTGTTTGTTTTGTTTGCTTATAGCCCTGGTTTTTGCTGCTTTATGTAGCTGCAAAACTGTTTCGAAGCAGGATTTAGGTGGGAGTCCAACACGGAGCAGATTGGATCACGACAGATGAGATGCGTATCAGGGCTCTGGGCTCTTGCATGTTCCCTCCCTTGTTCTAGGAGGGCCTCAGGCTGCCGTGTCCTCTTGTGTTGGGGACACTTGTCTGAAGACCATGCCTGTCTCTGGCCTTTTGTTTTGCTCGTTGAAGGGACTGGAGGGGGGTTCTCCCAGAAGGAGGCTGAGGATGAGGGGTGACAACTGTGAGAGCAGGGGCTTGGACGGGGTGTCCTCCCCACTGAGAGGCCCTGTGCTGGGTGCCCTCCACTGCCTTTCCCACCTGCTCTGGACCCCTGCAAGGGGACCCTCAGGGGCTGCCCCAGTGGGTTGCTGGCTTCCAGTTGGTTTGGCCAGTGGGAAGCACTAGCCGGAAATGTGGGAGGGAGGAGAGAGATCTGGGTGGTTATCCCCGGGATCTTTCCCTTAGGGGTCTCTGAGGGTCTTAGCTCCTGTTTGGCAGCCCCTTCCCAATCTCTGTGCTCAGATTCTGGAAGCCACTCCCTCCCTTAATCGTTCAGTAGCTTTGGGTGCTACATTGGGCTCTGTACACTTGGTCCATGACTTTGCAAATGGTATCGTTATTAACCTCACTCAGGCCACTTGATTTGATGGGCCGGTGGTCTCCTGCCAGACCCCTGACTGATAAAGGATGGCTCCTGGTGTCCTGACAGCAGTGGGCACCGAGGCTCCATGCCAGCAGGGTCCTGAGAGGTTGCAAAGCTTTGGGTCACCTCTTACCAGGTTCTTAGACTTGGCAAAGATGCCCCCCACCCAACTCTGTCTCATTCAGTGTGGGGACAGGAAAGGTCCCTGGCCCTTCCCTGTGATATACTCGCAACTCAGGGCCTGGGGCCTCCCTGTCTCTTCAGCTGGACAGCTCTTCCTGGGCCTTTGCAGAACCCTCAGGGAACAGAGATAAGGTTGTCAGTAAAAACATAGGACACCCATGTAAATTTGAATTTCAGATAAAAAATGAATAATACTTTAGGATAGGTATATCACAAGTATTACATGGGATAGACTTATGCTAATTTTTAGGTTATTTATCTGGGCATCCTGTATTTTTATTTGCTAAATCTATCAACCTAGTCTGAGAAAGTGAAAGTGCAGGTCACTCAGTCAATTCCAACTCTTTGCGACCCCATGGACTGTACAGTCCCTGGAATTCTCCAGGTCAGAATGCTGGAGTGGGTAGCCTTTCCCTTCTCCAGGGGATCTTCCCAACCCAGGGATCGAAGCCATGTCTCCCGAGTTGCAGGTGGATTCTTTACCAGCTGAGCTGTAAGAGAAGCCCAAGAATACTGGAGTGGATAGCCTCTCCTCTTCTCCAGGGGATCTTCCCAACCCAGGAATCGAACCGGGGTCTCCCGCATTGCAGGCAGATTCTTTACCAACTGAGCTACCAGGGATCAGCCCAAGGGTGGGAGCATCGGGCAGGAGCAGAGGGTCAGACTTAATTTGCTTTAAAAAAAGACCCAGTGCCGTTTTTTGGCGCATTGATCAGTGCAGTAAAGTCCCCGCTGAGCGCAGGTAGCGCAGGGCTGTCTGGTGGGGGCAGGCTGTGGGGGAGACGCTGTGTCGGCCCAGCTCTCCTCTCCCCTTCCCTCCCAGGGGTCCTTGAGGACATCAGGAGTCACCCCTGCCCCTGCCCCCAGAAGGGCTCCAATAAGTCCCATCTGTGTTTCACCGAAGAAGTCAGACTCTCAATTACTTTATGATATTTGGTCTTATGGTTCCTGGAAACTTTTTTCTCCCTGATTTCTGAAGTAACCCGTAGTCATATTGAGAACTGGGAAATGCAGAGAAAGATACAGAAGCAACTGCACACCTCGTATCACCCCGCCTTTTTTCATGCCTTTACATTACTTGCTGTTGCTCTCGTTACTCAGTCGTGTCCGACTCTCTGCGACCCCATGGACTGTGGCCCACCAGGCCCCTCTGTCCATTGAATTCTCCAGACAAGAATACGGAGTGGGTTGCCACTTCCTCTTCCGGGGGATCTTCCCAACCCAGGGATCGAACCCGAGTCTCCTGCACTGCAGGTGGATTCTCTACTGCTGAGCCCCCAGGAAAGCCTGTCCTTACATTAGATTTCCACATATGTGTATATATGTACATGCTGAATCTTGAAGATAAAGCTTGGACCCTACTCTACGTGCTATTTTATCATTTGCTTTTCACTTAATAATAGAAAAAGATTCTTTCCTATTGTTGTTATTAGTAAATGTTCTAGACATTAAATGTATGACTCTATCATATTCCACCTTATTAAAGGACCATGTTATTTTAATTTAATCATCTCAAATTAAATAATTTAATGATTTAAAATGAAATAATTTAGTGACTTTAAATTTCATTGAATTCAATTATTTTAATTTCCTCGGTCAAATGGAAGGTTTTAGGGGAATCAGCTCATTCATTCATTCATCCCTCCCTGATACTCGTTGTGCGAATGGAAGAACTTAAAGTTGGCAGGGGTAGACCGCTCTCCTTCCCCTGGTCTCGCCATACACGGATGCCTTCTTGGCCCTCGGGCTGACGTGGCGTTTGGTGACCAGCATCTGCCTCCCTGACCCCTCCCTTCACTCCCTGGAGGTTATTTCAGCCGTGCCTTCGCCTTTTAGCTCTACCCCAGTCATCACCAATAATGAGAGCGAGGAGCCTTATTCTTCTGTGAGTTTTTGGAAAGCCAGAACAACTTGACAGTAAAAAAAGTTAATAAAAAGCAGTGCGATGATTCATCTACCACCAGAGTTTACACTTCCGACTTTTATCCCACAGCTGCCTCCCCTGAGAAAATAAAATATGCTTCTAATTAGCTGGGCTCTTAAAGCCAAAGCTGAGCGTTGGGCAGTTTAAGATGAGGAGAGGAGAAAGGCCGTACAGCATGGGGAGTGAGCTGGACTCTCCTTGTTTCTGGGCTGAAGAGGCACGTGGGGGCCCGTTCCTGGAGGGGCTGCAAGCAGGACGCTGGCCGTCCTGCCTGCTGACCACTTTCTTGCCAATGTCACGGACTTGATGGAACGACGTCATCTGCACGTGCCACTGTTGGGGGTACACGGCTTCTAGCTCTCCCCCTCTGCCTGGAGGCCCGTGGTCTAGGCATAGGGAAAGGGTTAGCCACTCAGTCGTGTCTGACCCTTTGCGACCCCACGAACTGTAGCCCACCAGGCTCCTCTGTCCGTGGGGTTCTCCAGGCAAGAATACTGGAGTGGGTAGCCATTCCCTTCTCCAGGGGATCTTCCCAACCCAGGGATTGAATCTGGGTTTCCCCCATTGCAGGCAGATTCTGCACCATCTGAGCCACCAGGGAAGCCCCTGATATAGGGATTCGACCCTTTATCTCAGGGAGTCAGGTTTGAATCCCAGCTCCACAGATCCTTCACTGAGGACCTGGGGCCTGACTGAGCCTCAGTCTCTGCATCTGAGAAATGGGCATAATAACAGCTACGCCCCCAGAAGGCTGGGGTGAGAATGAAATGACATGGAGGTGCCCTTCTCTGTCTCTGCTGTAGAACAGCACTTCTCTGAGAGAGTCCTTCCTCTTCCAACCTCTGAGCCTTCACCTCTGTCTTGTTTGTCCTCCCCATCCCCATCCTGTCCTGCCTCTGAGAAGCAGATCCTGAGACCAGGACTGGAGGGAAGTCGTGTATCTGGGAGACCATCTCAGACCAAACCAACCAGAGTAGAGATGTGAGTTGGAAGCAGGTTGCACCTGGGAGTCTGTGGGAGACTCAGCGTGAGATATCCCACCCGAGGGGCGAGGGTGCTGGCCTTTACCTGCCCACCCTGTCGGTCACTGAGTACCGCCCCCAGGAACTCCCAGTTTCCAGGTGCTCTGGGCTTGCAGCGCCTGTGGCCGTGATCCCAGGCACACCCAGTGGCTGGCATCGCAATGTTGGAGGGGGGTGTTCCCTTTAGAGGCTCAGGGGCCCTCCATCTTTACATCTTTGCTTGGTTTAGCTAAGAAAGAGTTAAGAAAGACCCAGAACAATAGCTGGGACCCCAGGAGCCAGGTGGGAGGACACTCGTGGAATCTCAGAGGCCTGCTCCCTTGCTAAACCCTGGGATTAGGTTTCCTTCCACTGTCTTCAGCAATTCTATGATAATTTGCCTGTCTCAGCAGAGCTCTGGAGCATGGGGAAAAGGATTTTCCTCCCCGGGGCTGGAGTGTTGGCAGCAGTGGAGAGAGCAGGGTGGGCCTGTGGGTGGCCTGGTTTCCCTGGGCTGCAGGGAACCTGGACCATGTGCTGGGGATGCACTGGGGGCGGGGCTCTCCTGCTCTTGGGGGACACGCGGGACTTCGGTGTCTCCCTGGGTGAGGCCTGGGCTGCCTCTCTTCCCGGCCCTTTGCCTCCACTGGTCTCTGGCTGTGCAGGGAGCTTTGGGGGCTGGTATGTGGGGTGAAGCCCAGAGGAGGTGTTCCCTGTGGTCTGGGGTGTTGGGAAGGCCTCCTTCCTGCACCTCTAAACCCATGTGGGGTGCTTAGAGGGTACCTGAGCTGGGTAGGCTGCACTGGGAGGGGCGGGGCTTTGGGGCAACGCTTTACCTTACCTCTGAAGGTCACCCAGACTGGATGTGGCCTCTGCCTGCCAGTGCTATTCACAGCTGCAGGACTCAGAGAACTAACCACAGCTGTCTGAGGCATGGGTGTGGTGCTGGGACTCTTGAGTTCCTGGCTGTCCAGACCCCAGGGTCCAGCCCCCATGTGACCCAGAAGGGGAGCTGAATAGGGGGCACACCCGTGAGCCGGGAGGGAGGGAACTGGCAGGGGAACACCCTGGGGACAGCTGGCCTGGGACTGAGACCACTCTGGAGATGGACTCAAGCCTCCACGGTGGTCTTTTGGGAGGAGAGGGAGCCTTCCCGGCCCAGGACAGGCATCCCGGGCCTCAGGTCAAATTGGGTGACCTGCTTCCAGTCATGCCCACCTCGATTCATCTTGGCTATTCTGTTGCATCTTAACCATTTCCTGGTCTTCCCGACCTGCTTGAGGACACTCTGGGGTCCTCGTGACAGTGGTAATCTTATTAACAATTCTGAAATAAGATGTCGTAATGGTGATCATGATAACTCTCTCTCATTTACATGAACTTTAATCTTTTGCTGAATTCTTTCTCATGAATTCTCATTTAATCCTCATAAACCTTAGGAAGTTGGTATGCTTTTCTCTGTCCCCCCGCTCTGTTTTTATAAATGTAGCAACTGAGGCTCAGAGAGGTTGAGTAATTTGTTCAAGGTCACACAGCATGAAAATGGCTTCCTCATTGTCATGAGGTCCATGAGGTGCTTCCTCGTTGTCATGCTTGTGTCTCTCTTAAGTAGTGTGTGTGAGTGTGAGTGTGTATGTGAGTTGCGTGAGTGTGTGTGTGAATGTGTGTGAGACTGTGTGTGTGTGACTGTGTGAGTCTGTGTGTATGTGTGTGAATGTGTGTGAGTGTGTGTGTGAGTGTGTGTGTGTGTGAGAGTGTGTGTGTGAGTGTGTGTGTGAGAGTGTGTGTGAATGCATGTGTGTATCTCAGTGTGTGTGTGTGTGTCAGTGTGTGTGAGTGTGTGTCAGTGTGTATGTGAGTTTGTGTGAGAGTGTGTCTGTGTGTGTGAGTGCGAATGTCAGTGTGTGTCAGTGTGTGTGAGAGTATGTGTGAGTGTGTGTGTGTGAGTGTGTGTGCGAGTGTCAGTGTGTGTGTGTGTGTGTGTCAGTGTGTGAGTGTGAGCGTGTGAGTGTGTGTGTCTCTGTGTGTGAGAATATGTGTGAGTGTGTGTGTGTCAGTGTGTGTGTGTGTGAGCGTGTGTTAGAGTGTGTGTGTGTGAGTGTGTGAGTGTGTGTCTGTGTGTGTGTGCGAGTGTCAGTGTGTGTGTCTGTGTGTGTGTGTGAAAGTGTGTTAGACTGTGTGTGTGTGTGTGTCAGTGTGAGTGTGTATGTGAGTGTGTGTGAGTGTGTGTGTGAGTGTGTGTGTGTGTGACCACTGCAGCTCGCTGCTCCAGTCCACTCTGGATCCTCTGAGGCCCCAGGTCCCCTGGGCACTTCCTGACAAGTGTTGCTGAGGAGACGGCTGCCAGGCAGGGCACTGGGTTCGCTGTTATCTGACTGGGAGACTGGCCTGGGCTGGACTCTGCTGAAGGACTGTCTCTAGCTGCAAGGGAGGAAGATTTGGGGTGTCCGGGAAAAGCGAGTGGATGGGTGTCTGACCCTGTATTGGCATTATGCTCATCGCAGGCTAGTTCAGTGGTTGTCACCTGACTGTGGGTAAGTGTCTTCTGTTGCTGAGTCTCTGCTTTCTCACCTGTAACACAGAGACGCATCTCTGGGTGGGGGGAGGCTTCGGGTATTCACTGAGATAACAAACAGGACAGCATTTGCTGTGAAAACCTACACGCAGGAAGGTGTCATCATCCATATAAAGTTAGACCTTATGACCTTCTTGTTGAAAATATCAGCTCGGAGGTGGCTCTGTCCACCTGGGGAAGACGTGCTCTGAGCGGCCAGGTTGGTCCTTTTCATCCCTGGGGTGGAGGGTGGTGTGAGATTTCTGAGAGGGTGGAGCTGGGGAGTGAAGGTCAGGGCAGCTGGCAGAGGGGCGTGTGGTGGTGGAAAACTGACCTCACCCAAGGAGAGAGTCTTTGAATTTTGTCTTAACCTCCAAAGAAGATAGTGCTACGAAAGGCCAGTCTGATGGATGAAGGTGTACAGGGTGGAGACGGGGAACTGACATCCTTCTTAAATGTGTCTTGCTCTGAGCCTGTCGAGTATTGGAAAAGCCTTGGTGTAAATAGACGTTAAATTAAAGCGTGTGTACTTGCTCTCTGACCTTCCCAGGTGGCGCTAGTGGTAAAGAATCCACCTGCCGATGCCGGAGACATAAGAGATGAAAGTTCGATCCCTGGGTAGGGAAGATCCCTTGGAGGAGGGCCTGGCAACCCACTCCAGTATTCTTGCCTGGAGAATCCCATGGACAGAGGAGCCTGGCAGGCTACAGTCCATAGGGTTGCACAGAGTTGGACACGACTGAAGTGACTTAGCGTGCATGTGTGCACTTGCTTTCTAGATGAATTAAAAATGTTGTTTGATTTAGAAAAAAATATTGATGACTTTTTCAGAATACATTTAGAGGGTTAAGTTCGATCTGTTTACCTGGTGACTCATCTATCCATCCATCCAGCAAGCTACCTAGCTGGCTACAACTATTTCTACATAAAAATATGTGGATAGACAGATGTGTAAAAGCAGAATTTTTACATGTAAATGGCCAGATCAGTGGCCTGAGAAATCTTATTTACATGACAAATGCAATCTTAATACATTGAAAATGCATTTATTCAGGCATCCGTTGATTCCAGAAGGAATTTGAAAATGCAGAAGTCTCCGATGATGCTGAGTGGG
>SJYT01079935.1:709839-884885 GCA_006410635.1 Cephalophus harveyi | reverse complement strand
AGGGGATTGTCCCCATCTGTCCCAGGAGGTGGGCACCAGTGGACCCCAAACTGGACCCACACCTAGTGGCCTTGTCACACAGTGGGGAAAGTGGCTTATGCAGTCTGTGCCGCAGGGCTGGCTGTGTGCAGGGGGGGTGTTTGGACAAGGGGGTGTTGATTAGGGAATTTATCTCTGCTTAATGACAGCTCCCAGGGAGGGCCACCGAAAGGTTCCAAGGTCACTCTGGCACCAATGGGGGGACACCAGGTAACCTAGCGAAGGTGAGGAGCCCAGTGTGATGTTCTCAGCCCTCCCTGAGGCTCAGGCAAGTCACTGCCTCGCTTCCTGGCCCTCTGATGGGGGTAGAGGTCAAGGAATCAGAGGAAGACATCTCTGCAGGTCTGCAGGTCACTGGTTCCCGAGTCCAGCTGGTCCAGAAGGGAGCTGGCAGCCAAGGGCGAATGGGGCCTGCAGCCTAGAGGTGGGAGGCTGGGGAGACAGATGGGGGTTCCTGAAGCAGCCTGTGAGGATGCCTGGGGAGGGGGCGTGCTCTGAAAAGGGTCAAGGATGGACCATGAGGGAACGCCCACACTTAAGGGCCAGGTCCTGGGGATGCTACAAGAGAGACTGGAAAGGCACAGCTGGAGGGGAGGAAGATGGAGGAGGCTGCAAACCCGGGAGGACGAATTCCCCGGGTTGCAGGGGGTGGGCAGCGAACGACCCACATACCGTGGACTGAAGTTCCTCCGATCGCTTTACGGGGGAGCTGGGGGCCAGCTAGCGTGCTCGTCACTCCTGGGCTCTGCAGGACCTGCCCAGAGAGAGACAAGGAGGTATTTTCTTGGCTTGAATTAGGGGTGGCAAAGGCGGTCCCATCTTCTTCTGTTGTGAGTGCCTGAGAGCTGGCTGCCGGCCAGGAATCAGGGCAGACCGGCCACCCACACAGACATCGCCAGTAGGAAGCCGGATCTGCCCGGCTTTTCTAGGCATTTCTAGGGGAAGCTCAAGGTCAGGAGGTGGGCAGGAGAGGGGCTGTCGTCAGGGCCCAGATGCGGGCAAAGCCGGGAGGCGGGTGAGAGCTGTGCCCACCTGGGGGCAGGTAGTTCCAGGGCAGTGGGGCTGGGGCAGGGATGCCCTGGCCGCAGCTGCTGACAGCTGTTTTAGGGCCGTGCTGGCCGCAGACTGGCAGGCCCAGGAGCTCAGAGCCAGTTGTGCCCTGTGCCTGGCCTTCATCCTGGCTGAGGCTGGTGGTCCCCACGTAGGCTATCTCTGTCATCATCTGGGACTGGGACCTCCCCTCCGCCCTGGCTCTCAGGAGCTTGGAAGTCAAGGGGCAGCTGACTGAGGTCCGGTTCCGGGTGGCTGCCTTGTGGCCTTGGTGCTGCTTTAGCTAACCCCTGCGGTTGTGTGTGCGTGTGCGTGTGTGTAGGGGGTGGGAGGACAGAGGTAGACATTTCTCTGGTGTTAAGGCTTCAAGCATGACTTCCCCAATGGATGAGCGGGCAAAGAGTCCTCGTGCAATGCAGGAGACACAGGAGACGCGGGTTCGATCCCTGGGTTGGGAAGATCCCCTGGAGGAGGACATGGCAACCCACTCCAGTGTTCTTGCCTGGAGAATCCCATGGGCAGAGGAGCTACTACAGATCATGGGATCGCAAAGAGTCAGACACAGACTGAGCGACTCAGCAAGCAGCACAAGGCTTCAGGCAAGGTGCCAAGGGGTGAGGAGCTAACCTACCCTATAGCCTGGCCCAGGAGAGGGTGTGGCCGAGCCGTGTCTCTAAGCTTCTGGCGGCTGGACTGAGCTTGCTGGAGGGGCGTGTGTTATCCTCCTGTTTTGAGGAGGATATTGAGGCTCAGAGAGGGTAAGCAACTTGCTTGTGATCACAGAGCAAGATGCAGAGGCCAAACTGCAACACAGGCCTGATACCCAGAGCCATCCTTCTTGTACTCCCTGACCCCCTCGGGCACCTGGAAACTCAGACAGAGAAGCTGCTTCTTTGGGCCTTGAGGGCCCTGGAGTCGGTGGTACTGGCAATGGAAAGTCCACCGTCTGCACCCTCAGGCGGGTGCTTCTGCTAAAAGCCTGCTGGTGGGTCAGAGTGCAGTATTTGGGCTTCTTGCAGAGGAGTTAGTCTCCTTGGGGGCAAAGGCTGGGTCCTGTTGGCTATCTCATTTGCGAGGAGATGACTCCTGGGAGCAGAGGTCCGTGTGTCGTGCCCAGTGGGACGGTGAAGGAAGACAGAGGGACAGAAGGCTTTCTAGGTCGTGCTCTTGGCCCGGGCTGTGCTTACTTAGCTGTTGATGAGGAACTTCTTGCAGAGTCGACTCTAAAATTAGATCTCTAAAAACTTCTGGGCACCGTTGAATGTTGAAGCCCAAGGGAGCCCCCTAAACCTTTCATGCTGGAAGCCTGCGGGGACCTGTGGCTGCTGAAGCACACGCCGGTCTCACGGACCTGGAGGTGTGTAAGTGGGCGGTGGGGATTCTGGTGGGTCACGGGGCAGGCATGGCTTTGCTGAAAATGTTTTCTCAGCTGCTGCAAGCTGGAGCCAGAAGACTCTCAAGTGTCACCCGTGGCGAGGCTGTCTTGGTAATGCTGTGATGTGGCGACGCGGTGACCCTGGAGGTTGTGACCCCCTGAGTGAGACCTGCAAAGTCTGGTGGGTGTGGACGCTCGAGCCCGGACAGCCTGGCTGCCAGTCTTTACCAGCCAGTCTCGCTTTCGGTCTCGTTCCCCATCACTTGCTCACCCGGCCAGGTCCGGCTCACCTCACTGGGCACCTGGCACTGCTTGCCCTCTGGGCCAGCCTGCTGCGTGCCTTGGCTCTCCAGAGTCCTGGTGGGGGCAGTGCCTGGTCCCGCCTTGTCTCCTTCCTCTTTAATTCTGCCAGGGGACCATGCCGGAAGCAGGCCCTTCTTTGGCTGATAAGGACCACCTCTCACGGTGTCATGCGGAGGTATCGCCTTCAGGGGGTCCCTGTGTCTTTGTTCTCTGACTTACCCCTTGGAGAGAGGCTGGTTGGGGTCACGGTGGAGGAAGGAAGTGTGGGCGAGGAGGCTGACCCCAGCGCCCTGGGCAGGTCACCTCCGGCGCTCCCACAGGCGGAGCCTCTGTTCCGAGCTCCGGTCATCTGAGTCCAGGCTTTGAAGCTGCTGAGCATTTGGGCATCTGCCCTGCCCCTGGTCCAGGGCGAGCTTCCTCACCTTCCGTGGGCTACACCCTGGGGGCCCTCTGATTACCTGGGGGGTGCCGTAGAGGCTGCCTGTCTCCCCATCCACCTGCTGGGCCCACCCTCAGTGCCCTTGGGAGGCAACGTGTGATTGAGGGCTCTCGGTGAGGGGGGAGCTCTGATCCTAGCACCCGCCGGGCACCGTGTCCTCACCCCAAGTCCAGACTGATGTACTTTATTTATTTTTTAATATTTATTTTCACTTATTTATTTGGCTTTACCAGCTCTTTGTTGTGGCATGTGGGATCTGGTTCCCTGAGGAACTCCCTTGCCTCAGGAGCGAGGAGTCTTAGCCTCTGGACCACGAGGGGAATCCTGCACTTTATCGCGTGTCTGTGATCTGAGATCAGCTTGAGGCCATGGAGGCCCAGACCGGGAGGGGTGTGTGTGTCCTCCCTGGGGTGGTGAGCACTGTTTCTGGGCCACATAGAGCGAGGGGTATTCCTGTGTCATTCCAGGTGGATGCGAAGACGCTTAATGAGCATCAAGCAATATATAGCTATTAGTATATCAATTCTGGAGAAGGACATCGCAACCCACTCCAGTATTCTTGCCTGGAGAATCCTGTGGATGGAGGAGCCTGGAGGGCTGCTGTCTATTGGGTCGCACAGAGTCGGACATGACTGAAGCGACTTAGCATGCATGCATGCATTGGAGAAGGAAATGGCAACCCACTCCAGTATTCTTGCCTGGAGAATCCCAGGGACAGAGGAGCCTGGTGGGCCGCCTTCTATGGGGTTGCCCAGAGTTGGACACGACTGAAGCAGCGGCGGCGGCGGCGGCGGCGGCGGCGGCGGCAATATATTAAAGGACTTCCCAAGTGGCACTAGTGGTACAGAACCTGCCTGCCAGTGCAGGAGACGTCAGAGCCACAGGTTTGACCTCTGGGTCGGGAAGATCCCTGGAGGAGGGCATGGCAACCCACTCCAGTACTCTTGTCTAGAGAAGCCCGTGGACAGAGGCACCTGGCGGGCTACAGCCCATGGGGTTGCAAAGAGTAGAAAATGACCGAATGGACTTAGCATGCAGGCACATGAACTCAGTGGTTGGTGCAGGGGTCGGTGAGCCCCACACAACTCACACGTTTCTAATGTCCGTAGCAAGCGGACCTGGCATTTAATGGACAGTGACGGTGTTGGCAGTGCTGTGTGTGGGGCTTGGGGTTAGTACTGACCCAAGCTGTCCAGTGAGGACCCGAAGCTTCAGAGACCACGTGACTGGCCGAGGTCCCCAGCACGGGCTCCCTGCGGCCTCTCCAGGCTGCCCCCTTGGGAGGGCTTGTCACCTGGGCCGCGGAGGCAGGACACCGACACGGCCCCTCCCTGGACTCGGCTGTGTCTTGAGGTATGCAGGGGCAGGTGGGGGCTCTCCCTCTTGTTTCTCTGGACCCATTCATAACAGGCCTCCTTGGGGGGCTGGACCATCCACACGGGAGAAGCTGGACCATCCACACGGGAGAAGCTGGACCATCCACATGGCCTCTGACCATAGCCGGCATGGTCATGGTGGGAGACCCTCGCAGACACCCTCGCGAGGGTTTTGGGCATCCTGGCGGCCCTGCCAGTGCCACTGCTCTGGGTTGGCAGCTGCGGCCTCGGCCTCCACCAGGTGCGGCCTTGGCCTCCACCTGTGGCCTCCACCAGGCGTGGCCTGAGGGGTGGGAGGCTCAGGAGAGCATCTGTGGTCTGCAGCCTGCATCTCCTTGGAAGCCTGGCAGCCTTGGGAGGGCCTGGGCACGAGGGAGTTTAGAGAAACAGAAATGTTTTGAAAGCAAACAGTTCAATGGGGAAAGCACACTCGGTCAAGACCTGGGAAAGTGACAGGTCATGGCACAGAAGTGTCTCACTGGGGCGAGATGTAAGCACAGCTCTGCAGACCCGCAGCTCTGACCCCGAGCTCCCGTGAAAATTATTCGGTGTGCAGTCACAGAGGAATGAAGATTCCTGATGGGAAATCAGGAAATGACAGGGACAGAGCATGTGTGTTTCATGCAGTTCTCAGGCGCTGGGGTTGGGACAGCTTCAGAGGCCAAGGGTGGAGCAGAACGTAAGAAGCTCCTTAGGGGCTGGACTTGGACAAGAGGTCAGATCTCAACCTACCCACCAGCGGCCAAGGTACAGCCCCCCTCCGAGCCTCAGTTTCCTGATCTGCAGAATGGGGTGATAACTGTCCTTGGAGGGCTGGCCCAAGGCTAAGAGTGAAGCTGCCCGTGGGCAGTGTGTCCACAGGGTCAGCCCCGAGGCCCCCGTGTCTTGTTGTCACTGTCATTGTTCACGCCAGTCATGAGATGGCTGCTATTTGGCAGTCAGAGGCGCTTGTGTGTGGCAACGTCCCACCAGGGGCTCTTGGTGTGTGTCCACAAGCAGGAAGTCCTCGGTCAGGGCCAGACAGGTCAGAGAACTTGGTGAGGGGGTGCCCTGGGGCGTGGCAGAGGGGTGCCATGAGGTTGTGACAGCTGGGATGAAGGCTCCAGGAAGACCAAGTTACTGGATAGGGGCAGCATCAGGAAAGGGAAGTGTGGCCTGGGCCGGGGGGGCCAGAGAGGGAAGGGGGGGTAAATATACAGGGCCACTCTCGAAAGACCCCCGAACATGTAGGGTGGATAGGATGGGTCTGGGAGAAAGCTGTCTTCTTGTTTGTTAAGCAGGGACTTTAGACTTTTGGAGAAATAACAAAGAATATACAAATAATTTGTTGTTTAACTTAGTATTTTACTGTGAGATATTTAGACATGGGAAGGAGCTGGGGAGAGGAATATGGGTATAGAATAAGTTAAAATATGATAATACACACTGCCATTATTGCCATTCGTCCGTTCTTGGGAATAAATGCTCCTGGGATTGCTGGTCGCCTTTGATTGATTTCCAGAGCTCCGATCAGCATGAGTCTGACAGTTTCTGCTGGGGTCTTCATTGCCTTTCAGACGTCCTTACGCTCTCCTTTTCACTGATGTTAGCCCTCATTGTGGTTTCTGTAGGAAGAATTTTCTTTAACATTCCTCACAGTGCAGATCTGCCAGTAAGGAATGATGAATGACCTTGGGCTCTGCATGTCTGAAATTTGTATTTGTTTATTTCGCCTTCATTTAAAAAAGTCATCGAATGAATATTTTATTTTCGGGTGCGCTGGGTCTTCACTGCTACACTCAGGCTTTCTCGAGTTGTGGCGAGCGGGGGCTACTCTCTAGCTGCGGCACGTGGTCTTCTCATCGAGGCACCTTCTCTCACTGGCGAGCACAGGCTCTAGAGCACGCTGGCGTGAGCAGTTGTGGAGCCCGGGCTTAGTTGCTCTGTGGCATGTGGCGTCTTCCTGAACCAGGGATTGAACCCGTGTTCCCTGCATTAGCAGGCAGATTCCTAACCTCTGGACCACCGGGGAAGTCCTCACCTTCATTTTTGAAAGACATTTCACTGGACATAGAATTTTAGGTTGACAACCCTCCCACCCTCAGTATTTAAATATGTAATTTCATTGTCCGCTGCTATTTTAAGTTTTATCTCTCTGTACATCATGTGTCTTTTTCTCTGATGACTTTTAAGACTCTTCTCACCTCTTTTCAGCAATTTATGTTTTGCCTTGGTATGGTTTTCTTTATATTTATCCTGTTTGGAGTAATTGAACTTCTGGGATCTGTGAATTTATTTTTTCATAAAATCTGGAAAAAATGTCAGCCACTCTTTCTTTTTAAAAGTTTTTGAATTAAAAAATAAATTCTTTATTTGGCTGCTCCGGGCCTTAGCGGCGGCACGCGAGATCTTCAGTTTTTGTTCTGGCATGTGGGATCGTTTTCAGTTGCGGTATGCAGGATTTTTCAAAGTGTCTGCACCATTCTGTAATCTTACCAGAAACGTATGAGACCTCTAGTTCTTATTCTCTCACTGGCGTTTGGGATTGTCAGTATTCTTTATTTTAGCCATTTTGATAGGTGTATAAAACCAGCTCATCATGGTTTTAGCTTGCATTTCCCTAACCGTTAATGATGTTGTGCACTGTCTCATCTGAATATTTGCCTTCTCTGTGTCTTCTTTGGTGAAATGGTTGGTTGGGGTTTTACCCATCTTTTATTTTGCTTTTCTCACTGCTGGATTTTAACTTTTTGATATCTTCTGGGTAGAAGTTCTTTATTGGATAAGAGATTTGCATAGTTCTCCTAATCTGCAGCGTGTCTTTACATTCTTTTACCAGCGTACGTCAAAGAGCAGAAGTTCTGAGTTTTGGTGAAGTCTAATTTGCCATCATTTTCTTTTATGCGTCTTACGCTTTGTGCCGTGTCTAAAAACTCTGCCTAATCCAGGTGATAAAGATTTTCTTCCATGTTTTCTTAAAAAAGTTAGCTTTGTGCTTTATATTTAGATCTATAGCCTTTTTTATTTTTTGGTATAAGATGTATGTTTGCTGGGTTGTGCTGAGTCACTCAGCTGTGTCTGACTCTTTGAGACACCATAGACTGTAGCCCGCCAGGCTCCTCTGTCCATGGGATTCTCCAGGCAAGAATACTGGAGTGGGTTGCCATGCCCTCCTCCAGGGGAATCTTCCCAGCCCAGGGATCAAAGATGTGTGTTTAGATCAGCTTAAAAACTTTTTTTTTGGCCCATGATGTCCAATTGTTTCAACCTAATTTTCTGAAAGGACTATGCTTTATCCTTTGAATCGCCTGTGCACTTTTGTCAAAAATCTTTTGGCCGTTACTGAGAGTCTGTTTGCAGATGCTCTGTTCTGTTCCATTGATATATGTGTCTACCCCTTCACCAGTATCATGCTGTCTTGATTAACGTAGCTTTTTAGAAAATCTAAAAATCAGGTAGAATTATTCCTCCGATTTTATTTTCTTTTTCAGAATTTTAGCTTTCCTAGTTTCTTGGCCTTTCTATTAAGATTTTACAATCGGTTTGTCTATAACTATAAGAAATCATGCTGGGGTTTTGATTGGAATTGTGTTAAATCCATAGAGCTATGTAGGGAAAATTGACAACCTTGTGAGTCTTCCAATTCATGACCATGTGGTCTCTTGATTTATTTAAGGCTTCTTTGGTTTCTTACATCAGCTTTTATAGTTTCTAACATATGAGTTCTATCCATGTTCTGTTATATTTACGTGGCTGTGTGTGTGCTGAATGGGCCTCTCAGGTGGTGTTAGACCATTTCTTTCACTTTCACACTTTCAACGAGTGAGCACAGACTGAGAAACGCTGGGTGTACCTGACATCGGACGGTCATAGGAGACAGGTACCTTAAGAGGTCCGGTCTTATGACCACACCCATCGACAAGGGAAGAGGTCCCCTAGAAGGGTTGGGTCCCCAACTTAGGTCCAGAAGGTGTGACGTCCGCCTAAGAAGTGACAGACTCGGTGGTCCCGGTGGACGGTCACGTCCTCCGTATTCTCTGAACCCAAGCTAGGGACCTTACGCTCCTAGGGGACCTCATCCCGTCCCGTTGGGTGAGATCATAAGAACGGACCCCTTCGGGTACCTGTCTCTTCGGACCGCCCGATGTCAGGTACCCAAGGCTTCTCAGCCTACGTTGACGTCACTTGATCGTTCGTGCGTGGGCACACGACTTATCAGATTATTCTTCGGAAAACACCCATACTCGGAAGGAAGACCTGTTAGGTCCCGTATTGTCTTCCTGAATGTGAGTTAAGTATCTCTCACGACCCGCCCCCCTCCGCAAAGACACACAGAGTGACACTCGGACCGCGACTTTCCGCGACCCTTGTGGTCTACCCACCCTGAACCAGGGACAGGAGTTCTTCGAGTCTATAGGGTGGGCCTCAAACGAGTTTGACGGCACTCAACCGTCCCGAAGGTAGAGAGGTGAGATGATTTGGTACCCTCCCAACTGGCACTCCTCCTCTCACACTTATTAATACATTTAATTAACCCCAGGCAACATTTGCCAACACTAATTCCAAACTGGGAGTGTGGAATGAAGCGTTCTGGCAAGTTCTCGGCCACATGAGACCCTAACGGCTTGTTCTGAATGGCCCCTCAATGGGTAGAGTCTGGCCCTTTGGGTTTTCCAACTGGTGAGGCGCACCTGCCCACCGCTCCTCACACGGCTCACTGGTTAGCAGGAGAAAACGCTGCTGAAACTCACCCTATTGGGATTGTTACTGTGCCCTTCCAGGGAAGTGTCTGCACGTCTCTGTTCCGGCTCTCCCACGCCTGCAGGCTCGGGCCTGGACATCCGCCGCTGCAGCGCAGTCTGCTTGAGCGTTTCCAGCCTGAACCCCAGGCGGAAAGAGCACCCTGCCCTCCTGTGCCTGACCGTGGGTGAGCGGCAGCGTCCTCCTTGGCGAGGCTCTGCGGCGTGCCTCGCAGCTTGGCTCTGTGTATAAGGAGAGACGGAACCAGTGCCCACGGCAACCCCTGAGTGCTGGCTACTGTTTCATCCCAAACGGAACCATCTCCGACAGTCTTTTAGCCGACTTGACTCAGTTGTTTTGGAATCTGTGCATTCCGTTTGGGCCAAGTCAGAGAGCCCATCGAGGGGCCCTGGGTTCTGCGGAGGCAGCCTTGCTGGCAGGCGTGGAGCGTGCGGAACAGTGACGGGCGGTATCCGTGAGCGGGGGTGAGCCCTCCGGGGGTGGAGAGGAGGGGGTCAGAGGTGACAGGACACATGGCGTGGTGGGGAGAGGACCCCACTGCTCTCTGAGAGGTGAGTCCGGCTGTGAGTGGAAGGGCAGTGGGAAGGGAAGGACAAGGCCAGGCCCAGCCAAGTCCTCACAGGCTGCAGACACGCCTCTACCCACACGTGACACCGAGGTCACCCTGCATCATCCGAGCCTCACCTGGGAGCAGAGACCTGGCACCCACTGGGGCTTCTGCTTGAGATCCAAACCAACGCGAGAATGAATCTCGAGCTGGAAGTCCACAGAAAGAGTGAAGGCTGACTCCACCGAAGGCTGATTCAGGCTGAATCAGTACCAAAACGCAGCTCGTGCTGGTTTGAATGATGAGTGAATGAAGGATTAAACGCATAAGGAAGGCCTGGAGGGGAGCAGGACCAGTCTGTCCAGGCACCAGGCACTCAGAGAACTCCAGCTGGAGGGGAGGCCAGGCCTGAGCAAGGCTGGCCTCAGCGGCTCCAGCGGTCGTGGAAGACTCCAGGTTTTTAGGGCGCATGTCTGGAAGGCCCGGAAGCCCAGGAGGCCAGCTGAGGCTGGGCCCCAGCCACTGCCAGGGCCGCTGGGGCAGGACAGAAGCTTGTCTGTGCTGCATGGGTGTTTTAGGGCTCATCTCTGGAGCTACATGATCCGGGGTTTGGGCAGCACAGGTCCTTGGGAAGGACCAGCAAGCCCAACAGTCATCCATTCATTCACTCTTTTCATTTTATCTTTTCACCCAGGCAGCAGAGATTCAGGAAGGCGCTGTGTCAGCAGGTGCGATGGGCAGGCCAGGTCCTCAGCTGGCCCTGTGGGCTTCACAGCCTGGGGAGGGAGACAGGAAATCCAACAGGCCCCTCCCTCACCGATGGCAGGGGGAGCACAGAGGGGCAGGAGTGCAAGGAGCTGAGAGTGAAGAGGAGCATCTGTCCCTGTCTGGTGGTGGTCAGGGAGGGCTGCCTGGAAGAAGCGATTCCCAGCTGAGACCTGAAAGGCCGATGGGAACCAGCCGTGTGCAGGGGGAGGGGAGGGTGTCCGAGGCAGAAGGGCCAGCATCTGCCAGGCCTGGAGGGAGGGGAGAGTAGGTTGTTGGAGGGCAGGGAGGAGCCTGGGGTCAGCTGAGCTTTGAGTCCTGACCCCTCTTCCCAGCCCAGGAGATGGAACTGATCCTGCGGTCCTGCAGCTGACAACCTCTCTCCTGATGCTGTGGCCTTGGGCCTGGGGGAGGCTGTGCTGTGGGGCCTGGGGTGTCAGAAGCAGGGAACCAAGAGGACCTGACTATGGGACTGAAATCCCTGGTGTGTCCTGGAGGCCGCTTTGGCCAGAGCATCTGCAGTCTCTGGACACGGCCCAGCCCTGCCCCGCCTGGAAGAAACATGGCATGTTTAGAAGGACGAAGGCAGCTGAGATCGCGACAGGTTTCTGGGATTCATATTTGAGAACCCAGAGATGGCAGATGTCCCGCCTTAATTCCGGGATTGTTGGGGGAGAGGGGTGATGCCAGCTGGGTACGCACGTGGGCGCCGGCTTCTCCACGGCCGGCTGCTCCTGCCAGCGGCTACAGAAGAAGAGCCACGAGGTTTACCTCCCTGCTGACACTCGGCCGGGGCTCTGATGACGCGACCTGCCTCCTCATGGCTGTGCATCGCGGTGCAGATGAAAGGACGATGCATCAAACGCGAACGAGCGGCACGGCCTGCAAGGGAGTGTGAGGGCTGCAGGCGTCCTGCCCACGGCTCCTGCCAGCCTCGCAGCCTCGTTGGCTGAGGATCAAACAGCGCAGACGTGGAGGGGGAAGCAGAGCGGTGGGCCAGGGCTTCTCCATGGGCGCCCCCTGCCTCCACCCCAAACATGAAAGCAAGCTCCGGGAGTGCCAGAGACTGACCACAGATCAATATTTCTCCGTGATAAGCTGCCTGGTGCCAGTGAGGCAAGAAGCCCCTGATGAGCACAGGTCCTCTGCCAAGCAGGAAGGAGGGATTTTTACGTTTCGCCCTCCTCCGCGTCTCTCTGAAGCTCAAGGCCTGCTGTGTGCCAGGCGGAGGGGAGGAGGCGTCAATGTCTATTTGATTGTCCATAGCAGTCAGGGTGCTGCCAGCAGGAAGGCCTGGGACTTGGTGATGCCTGCTGATCCCGGGCTCGATGCTGGGTCAGCCGCGCAGCCCACGCATCTTCCCTGGGCACCTCTGTGGCCAGGCGTGTGGCTGGCGTTTGACATCGTGAGCTCAGATCTGCTTTCCTTTGCTAAGGCACTTAGGAGCTCTTCTCCCTGAGCCTGTCTGCTGCACCTGCTCAGGAAGGGGGGATTTGACAGCAGAGGTGATGGGTCTGCGTTTGCAGGTTGGGCGCTGGGAGACAGCATGTGTGGAGGGGGCCGCTGGCGATACCTCTTGGCTCGGGGGTTAGCGGCAGAAGGCGGGGGTTTGCTTGGCAGGCGGGGCTGGGAGGAAGGAGGGCTGGGCGGGGAGACAGGAGCAAGTCTTGGCCCAGGCTCTGCAGCGTTTGTACTGAGAGCTGTCGGGAGGAGCTCCTCTCAAAGGGTGTGGAGGGAGTTGGCAGCATCAGGCAGGTACTACAGGGCTTTTCCGGCAAGGGGTCAGTGGAGGGAGGCTCTGAGGTCTGAATGGGGCCCCCCCCCGACTCTCTGATCTTCTTCAGGTGAGAGGTCATCTCAGGATGCCCCGGGGAGCTGGATGCAGTTTTGTGTGAATGCAGATCTGGCTCTGTCACTTATTAGCGCTGGCAAGTGGCCCAGCAACTTGAGACTGGCTTTCCCCCTGGCAGGACTGTGTAAGGTAAACGGTAACAGTGCTTCCTGGGGGCCAGGCCCTTTGCACACCTCATCTCCTGTGATCAAGTTCATGAACTTACCAAACCCAGAGACCAGGAATCTGGACTGAATCTGTCTGGCTCTTTCCAGAGCACCACGTGGCTGGCGTGTGTGTGTGTGTGTGTGTGTGTGTGTGTGTGACAACCTCTCTCCTGATGCTGTGGCCTTGGGCCTGGGGGAGGCTGTGCTGTGGGGCCTGGGGTGTCAGAAGCAGGGAACCAAGAGGACCTGACTATGGGACTGAAATCCCTGGTGTGTCCTGGAGGCCGCTTTGGCCAGAGCATCTGCAGTCTCTGGACACGGCCCAGCCCTGCCCCGCCTGGAAGAAACATGGCATGTTTAGAAGGACGAAGGCAGCTGAGATCGCGACAGGTTTCTGGGATTCATATTTGAGAACCCAGAGATGGCAGATGTCCCGCCTTAATTCCGGGATTGTTGGGGGAGAGGGGTGATGCCAGCTGGGTACGCACGTGGGCGCCGGCTTCTCCACGGCCGGCTGCTCCTGCCAGCGGCTACAGAAGAAGAGCCACGAGGTTTACCTCCCTGCTGACACTCGGCCGGGGCTCTGATGACGCGACCTGCCTCCTCATGGCTGTGCATCGCGGTGCAGATGAAAGGACGATGCATCAAACGCGAACGAGCGGCACGGCCTGCAAGGGAGTGTGAGGGCTGCAGGCGTCCTGCCCACGGCTCCTGCCAGCCTCGCAGCCTCGTTGGCTGAGGATCAAACAGCGCAGACGTGGAGGGGGAAGCAGAGCGGTGGGCCAGGGCTTCTCCATGGGCGCCCCCTGCCTCCACCCCAAACATGAAAGCAAGCTCCGGGAGTGCCAGAGACTGACCACAGATCAATATTTCTCCGTGATAAGCTGCCTGGTGCCAGTGAGGCAAGAAGCCCCTGATGAGCACAGGTCCTCTGCCAAGCAGGAAGGAGGGATTTTTACGTTTCGCCCTCCTCCGCGTCTCTCTGAAGCTCAAGGCCTGCTGTGTGCCAGGCGGAGGGGAGGAGGCGTCAATGTCTATTTGATTGTCCATAGCAGTCAGGGTGCTGCCAGCAGGAAGGCCTGGGACTTGGTGATGCCTGCTGATCCCGGGCTCGATGCTGGGTCAGCCACGCAGCCCACGCATCTTCCCTGGGCACCTCTGTGGCCAGGCGTGTGGCTGGCGTTTGACATCGTGAGCTCAGATCTGCTTTCCTTTGCTAAGGCACTTAGGAGCTCTTCTCCCTGAGCCTGTCTGCTGCACCTGCTCAGGAAGGGGGGATTTGACAGCAGAGGTGATGGGTCTGCGTTTGCAGGTTGGGCGCTGGGAGACAGCATGTGTGGAGGGGGCCGCTGGCGATACCTCTTGGCTCGGGGGTTAGCGGCAGAAGGCGGGGGTTTGCTTGGCAGGCGGGGCTGGGAGGAAGGAGGGCTGGGCGGGGAGACAGGAGCAAGTCTTGGCCCAGGCTCTGCAGCGTTTGTACTGAGAGCTGTCGGGAGGAGCTCCTCTCAAAGGGTGTGGAGGGAGTTGGCAGCATCAGGCAGGTACTACAGGGCTTTTCCGGCAAGGGGTCAGTGGAGGGAGGCTCTGAGGTCTGAATGGGGCCCCCCCCCGACTCTCTGATCTTCTTCAGGTGAGAGGTCATCTCAGGATGCCCCGGGGAGCTGGATGCAGTTTTGTGTGAATGCAGATCTGGCTCTGTCACTTATTAGCGCTGGCAAGTGGCCCAGCAACTTGAGACTGGCTTTCCCCCTGGCAGGACTGTGTAAGGTAAACGGTAACAGTGCTTCCTGGGGGCCAGGCCCTTTGCACACCTCATCTCCTGTGATCAAGTTCATGAACTTACCAAACCCAGAGACCAGGAATCTGGACTGAATCTGTCTGGCTCTTTCCAGAGCACCACGTGGCTGGCGTGTGTGTGTGTGTGTGTGTGTGTGTGTGTGTGACCACCCCAGCTCTGTGCGTTGCATCCAGTCGGTGCCCAGAAATGTTAGCAGGAACCTTCCCCCTCTTTCCCTCCCCGAAGCCTCGCTTTCCTTCACCCTCTGTGCTCAGATCGGCACACACCTGTTGAGGCCTCACCTGTGTGCACGGCTGGGCACCCCTCCGCAGGGCAGCCCCGAAACGGGAAGTGGCTCCCCCCTGGCTGCAGTGTGGCAGGGTGTGGCCGTGTGGTGAGCTCTTGGAATGTGGAAGTGCTGCACCTCATTAGCTGATGTGGTTAGCAAGAGGGTGTGCTGGGGGCGGGGAAAGAGTCCATGGGTAAGTGTTAGTTCTGCAGGATGAAGACCTTCTAGAGAACCATTGTGCAATGGTGTGCATGCCCTGCCCGCCCTGGACTGTGCCCTTGAACATGGTTAAGTGGTACCTTTTGTGTTGTGCGTGTGTGCTCAGTTGTGTCCGACTCTTTGCGACCTCGTGGACCTCCTCTGTCCAGGAAATTTTCCAGGCAAGAATACTAGAATGTGTTGCTATTTCCTCCACCAGGGGATTTCTCATCCCAGGGGTCGAAGCTGAGTCTCTTGCGTCTCCTGCATTGGCAGGCAGATTCTTTATCATTGTGCCACCTGGGAAGCCCCTGTATTTTTGCCACAATAAGAACAAACTCTTCAGACTGGATGTGCTGTCTCTGTAGAGAGAACTCCAGCAGTGGACCGAGCCCGCGTCCCTGAAGGAGCCTGTAGAAGGTGGCCGGGCCAGGAACAGCAGCACTGGATGTGACATGAGCTAAGATGTTAACTGTTCCTGTGTGAGATCACTGAGATTCTGGGCTCTGCTCTGACAGCCCCTAGCATTGCCTCAACTAGTCAAGGGGGCTTCAGAGCGAAAGACGTAAGGACCCCTGCCCTCTGGAGTTCACAGGATGGAGGAGATGGTGGACATAAAGCCTGTAACCACAGTGGGTGTGCACCTTCAGGGCACAGGGAAGGATGTGGGAGAGCCAGAGGCGGGGAGGGCTCCTTGGGATCAGACAAAAATTCAGCAAGGACGTGGCCAGGAGGAGAACTCTTCTGAGGTTGTAGAGGAGAACACAGGTTGCTTGGGAAGGGATCCCCATCTGAGCAAAGACTTGAGAGTTGAAGTCCAGGCGATGTGTTTGAGGACCTGGGGTGGGGGCCAGGCCGCGCAAGACTCAAGTGTGTGGGCTTAGTTCTAGGCGATGGGAGCCACGGAAGGTTAATGAGGGAGAGCATGTTAGATACACTGTGCTTCATGTGGAGGCCGCCTGGAGCAGGAGGTGTTAGAGTTGGGATACTAGGAGGGAGGTGGAGGATGGAGGGGAGAAGTTCAAGAGGGTGGGATCCCAGGACCTGAGCCGGGAGAGGGGCAGTGAGGGAGGGGACCAGCAGTGGGGGAAACCTCCCTCCCCTCTCGCAGGCAACTGCAAAGTTGGGGGAGGCACCTTTTGTGGCAGTCACATGACTTGCTAACGCCAAACAGGAAATGCTCCCTGCATCTGTCCCATCCTCTCCTCCCTCAGCAGCTCATCCCTGGGCTTTGGAGCTGGTCAGTTTCCTTCCTCCACTGTCCCCAGGGGCATAGTCTTGAAACTCATCTGCATGCCCAGCCATCACCCTATTGTTTGAAAACTTCCCTTGACCCTGTGATGTCTACAAGATGGATTGTAATGTTTCTGGGGGTCTGGATCCTCCTGTTCCCACTTTACTCAAGGAATGTTGCACCTCTGTGGTGTCCCAGGGCCACGTGTGACTCTATATGTCTGCACTTGTCCCTTTGTCTGCCAGGAAAGGCTTCATGTCTCCCCTTCTTTGTCTGGGAGGGCAGATCAACTGACCTGGTAATGATTAGGGCAGCAATGCCAGAGTAGAGGGCATCATTGCATGTGAGTGACACAGTGGCATGCCATTTGGTAAGGGGTTTGTGTGTAGGTAAGTATGTGTGAATGTACGTGATGTGTATCCCTTGGCATGCCCATCTTGGCTTCTGGAAGTGCCCTGCAGCTGGACAAGTGTCCTCTGGAGCCCAGTCTGGGCTTCAGCCCCTGGAAACTGCCTCATTCCTCCTTGGGCATCTAACCTGCAAGCTGGACCCACGCCCGGGCTCTGGCCCTTGCGGAACACCCAGTTACACCAGGGCCCCGCCCCGTATGAGCCTTTGAGAAATGCATTGAAAAGCACAGCTTATGGACCTGCTGGGCTGGCAGGTGCAAGAATCTGAGCGATTGCAATTTGCAGACTGCAGTTTGCACAGGTCGACCCTCCGACAAGCGCGGCACCGGTTATTTCTCGGTGAGCAGGTGCAGCAGTCTTTTGTAGCATGATAGCAGGGAGCTTGGGGAGCAAGCTTCTGGAAAGGCTTTGCTGGGCAGCTTTTTCAGCTAGCTTTGTCTTTGCTAGCCGCTGTCACCCGTGGCACTAAGGGGTAGATACTCTGATTCCCTATGAAAAGATGAGGGCCTTAGCAGTGAGCCAGGGGCCCTCTGGGGGCTCATGCCACAGCCTGGGCATGGCTGACTTGCAAGCGCTTGCCCTTTGGATACTGTGTCTGTCCCTGAGGAGTCAGGGATGAGTGCCTCTCAGAGCCCGGTCCTTGCCTGCCTCTCCCGGCTCAGCCCCGGCCGCTGCTCTTGGACACCTTGTGTTCTAGCTGAGCCTGTGTCCAGGGAGCGCAGAGCAGCCTCTGCTCCATGTCCCTTAGGTCGCGTGGACAGCCAGCGCGTGCTAGAGGCTGACTGTGTGCCAGAGCATGCGGACAAAAACGGCCCTGGATCCTATCCCTCCGGGTTCACACCTTCTCGCTGGTTACTTTGGGAGCCCTCCCATTCCTACTCCATTCTTGGCCATGAACTTGCTTCAGCCAAAGTAACATCTGCAAATGTGCTGCAATTAGAAACTTGAGGAGCTTGTACACTGAAATGGTCCTCTTATCTTCCTCGAACTTTGCCTCCTTATGAAGAAGCCTGGACCAACCTCCTGGATAATGAGAGACCCATGGCCCATTTGCACCTGATGCCTTATTGCCATTCAGCCAACGGCCAGACGTGTGGGTGAGGCATCCTGGATTATCATGCTAAGTCGCTTCAGTTGTGTCCAGCTCTTTGCCGTCCCATGGACTGTAGCCTGCTAGGCTTGTGTGTCCGTGGAATTCTTCAGGCAAGAATACTGGAGTGGGTTGCCTTGCCCTTCTCCAGGGATTGAACCCACATCTCTTATGTGTCCTGCATTAACTGGTGGATTCTTTACCACTAGTGCCACCTGGGAGGTCCAGCAGTTGGGCTGGATCCTCAGCCACCCATCGGCCACCAGCACAGATGCAGGCGCAATCCCAGGAGAGAGTGACTGAAACTGCCCAAAGCACCAGAACCACCCAACTGACCCACAGAATTTGTGAGCTAAATACATGAGTGTTGCTTTAAACCACTAAATGTGAGAGTGTTTTGTTACGCAGCAAGAGCTAACTGATAAAAGATGTTGTGTTTTAGTTACTCTTGCTGTATCACAAACCACCTCAAACAAATGCCGGAAGCAACCACTTTATCCTGCTTATAGATGTGAGTTGGGGATTTGGACAGTGTGGCAGGAATGATGAGTTTTTTTGCTGAGGTCTGGGGCCTCAGCTGGGAATACTCAAGGGCTGATGGCCTGGACTACTAAAAGGTGGGCTGGAGTCACCTGGAGGAGGCTTCGCTCACTCCTGGTAGCTGATTTTGTCTGTTGGCTGGCATCTCAGCAGGACTGTCCATTGGCCTCCCCACGTGGCCTGAGTGTCCCCACAGCATGATGGCTAGCAGGTAGCTGGGCTTTGATGAAGGCTCAGGGTCCGAGGGCGAGTATGCCAGCAAGAAGGGGAAGGGAATTGCCTTGTATGATCTTGTCTCAGAATTTACTCAGCATCACTTATGTGAGTCTGAGTGAACTCTGGGAGTTGGTGATGGACAGGGAGGCCTGGCGTGCTGTAATTCATGGGGTCACAAAGAGCTGGACACGACTGAGCAACTGAACTGAACTGAATGGGTACATCTGACAAGGAGCTGTGCTTCTCAATGTCCCCCCTCAACCCTGTTGGGGGTCCCCACCAGTTCCCTAATGACTGTTTAGACACCAGAGGTCTATTATTATGGGGGAGGTGGGTAAGGATGAAAATTACAAGCTTGACTGATCACCACCAGGCCTCCTCCTACAAAATCAGATGAAGTTTGAAGGTACTTAGTAGGCAACTTGAACTTAAATCCTAAGAGGGTGGAAATAGGGGTCATAATCTCTGGACTTTAAAAGATTTATTTTCTATGTTATAAAAATTGTTATCAGGAGTTCCCTGGTGGCCTAGTGGTTAAGATCCTGGGCTTAGATGAAGTTTGAAGGTACTTAGTAGGCAACTTGAACTTAAATCCTAAGAGGGTGGAAATAGGGGTCATAATCTCTGGACTTTAAAAGATTTATTTTTTATGTTATAAAAATTGTTATCAGGAGTTCCCTGGTGGCCTAGTGGTTAAGATCCTGGGCTTTCACTGCCTTGGCTGGAGTTCAATCCCTGGTCGGGGAACTGAGATCCTGCAAGCTGCAGGCCAAAAGAAAAAAAAAAAATTATTACTATGTGAATATTGCAGTTCTGTTTTCTACTCCGACTCTCTCCCAGCTGACGAAAGATCCCAACTTTGCCCACTGACATTTCCCTCCTCCCTTCTTAGGGAAAAAGTAGGGGGATCTGTATTGATCACAGTGTTCCATGAAGTTTTTAAAAATAACTTTTACTGACGTATGAAATATACATATGATATGCGTTGGTGACCACAGTGCCCACTAGCAGGAGGATGGAATAAGGCTGTCAGAAAAAGATGGAATACTTTGTTGAACTCGAACCTCCAGGAAACAACACACACTCTTTACTGTGAGTGTGTCTCATGCTTCCAGGAGGGCACACGTTGTAAGCATGCCGTCTGATGGATCATCCCAAAGTGGACGCATCTGTGTAAGCAGCACCCAGATCAAGAGACAGAGCATCCAGGGTCCCCAGACATCCCTCTTGTCCCCATCCAGGAGCTGCCCATCCCCCGAAATCCTGACTGTTGTATCGGAGTGAGTTTACCTGGTTTTGGACACCATATAGATGAACACATCCCATCTGGATCCTCTCTGGCTTCTTTTGTTCATCATCATGTCTGTGGCACCATCCATGCACAGCAGTAGTGCATTTGGGGTAATATTACTGAATGAGACAAACTTCTGCTAAAATATTATTTGTTGTTTATCTGGAATTCAAATTTCACTGGGTGTCCTGTGTTTTACTGGCCCTTTTCCATTTCCTGGGCTGCCCTGGTGGCTCAGGGGTAAAGAATCCCCCTGCCAGTTCAGGAGACGCAGGTTTGATCCCTGGGTGGGGAAGATCCCCTGCAAAAGGAAATGTCAGCCCACTCCAGGGGATATCCCATGGACAGCGGAGGCTGGTGGGCTACAGTCCACGGGGTCACCAAGAGTCAGACACGACTTAGTGACCAAGCAACAACAAAGTTCCATTCTCCTGTTAATGGACATCTTGAAATTTTCAGTTTGGGGCTACTATACAGCTGCTATGAATATTTTAGAACCTGACTTTTGGTGAACATATGGACTCATTTAGTTTGGGTATTTACCTAGGAGCAGGATTTCTGGGTCATAGAGAATGCATATGCTCAGCGTGATGTATGTGGCCAAGAGGTGATCCAAATGGTACCCATTTACACTCCACCCAGCAGTGTGTGAAAGTTCCAGTTGCTCTGCATCCTTGCCAGTGGTTGGCATTTTCTGGCTTTTCCACTGCAGTCATTCTAGGGGGTGTGTTTGCTTTTAATTTCAGTGTGGTTGTCCCTGAGGGCTCCTGAAGCTGGGCCCCTTCTCACGTGCCTCCTGACTATTTGGGTTTCTCCTGTGTGAGTTGCCTGTGCTACCACGTTGCCCTTTGTTTTGCTGGACTGTCTGTCTTTTCTTTATTGCTCTGTGGGCATTTCTTACAGAGCCGAGATACAAATTATTTGTCAGATTTATGTCAACTGTCTTTTCCAAGGGGCTTCCCCAGTGGCTCAGTGGTTAAGAATCCGCCTGCGATGCAGAAGACACAGGAGACCTGGGTTCAATCCCTGGGTTGGGAAGATCCCCAGGAGGAGGGCATGGCAACCCACTCCAGTACTGTTGTCTGGAGAATCCCATGGACAAAGGAGCCTGGTGGGCTACAGTCCATGGGGTCACAAAGAGTCAGATACAGTTGAAGTGACTGAGCATGCACGCATCTTTTCCTTAGGAGTTTTAGGAAACAGTGAGAGAGGATTTCGGGTTAGCTGTGGGCCTTGTGGGTGATTTAGAAGAACGAGGTGGAAGGAGGAGTCTGGTAAGAATTGCTCTGGCTAGTGAGCTGGATCTTCTCAAGTAGCCTTTGAGCAGCGCACATGAAGACCACGCTGTGCTTCTTTGACTCCTTACTTGTTCTGAGACTGGGCCACTTGGGACCCTTAGGTGTATTCAGATCTTGACACAAGGGTGGAGATCCTGCATTCCATTGTAGAGAGTTTATAAGGTGTCTTGGGAAGTTAACCTGGGAAGGTTGGAAGCACGTTTAAGGAATTTGTGTATGTCACAGCGTAGATTCTATTGAATGTTTTCACATCCTGAGAGACAGAGTCATCCCTAAGAAAACAGAGATTCTTATTTTTCATTGACAGATAACCCCACCTCCCACCCCAGAACACATACTTGGTAAGAATAAAGTATACAGTATTTGAACACTGCTGCTGCTGCTGCTAAGTCGCTTCAGTCGTGTCCGGCTCTGTGCAACCCCACAGACGGCAGCCCACCAGGCTCCTCCATCCCTGGGATTCTCCAGGCAAGAACACTGGAGTGGGTTGCCATTTCCTTCTCCAATGCAGGAAAGTGAAAAGTGAAAGCGAAGTTGCTCAGTTGTGTCCGACTCCTAGCTGCAGCCTATCAGGCTCCCCAGTCCCTGGGATTCTCCAGGCAAGAACACTGGAGTGGGTTGCCATTTCCTTCTCCAATGCAGGAAAGTGAAAAGTGAAAGCGAAGTTGCTCAGTTGTGTCCGACTCCTAGCAACCCCATGAACTGCAGCCTACCAGGCTCCTCTGTCTATGGGATTTTCCAGGCAAGAGTACTGGAGTGGGTTGCCATTGCCTTCTCTAATTTGAGCACTAGGACATGGCAACCCACTCCAGTGTTCTTGCCTGGAGAATCCCAGGGATGGGGGAGCCTGGTGGGCTGCCGTCTATGGGGTCGCACAGAGTTGGACACGACTGAAGCAACTTAGCAGCAGCAGCAGCATCTAAAAGGGGCTTCCCAGCTGGCACTAGGGGTAAAGAACCAGACTGCCAATGCAGGAGGTGTAAGACACAGGTTCGATCCCTGGGTTGGGAAGATCCTCTGGAGGAGGGCACGGCAATCCACTCCAGTATTCCCGTCTGGAGAATCCCACAGACAGAGAGGCCTGGTGGGCTACGGTCCATAGGGTCGCAAAGAGTCAGACACCGCTGCAGCGGCTTCGCATGCAGGCAGCATCTAAAAGGTCCGCTTAATTCATAAATCAAGGCCACACAGCACATGGCATTTATGGCAATTCTTGCTGGAGGAATTATTAAAATTTGTAAGAACTGTAAGTGCTGTCACACAGAATGCCTCAGTCACTGGGCATAATTGATGACTTCCTCTTGGATCTATTGAATCAATTAATTTCATTGCTATACAGATGACATTAATATGCTTTTATAATTAATTTAGTTCTGAGAGCCGCTTTGGGTGCCAAGATTTCACTGGAGGTTGAAAACGGCTCCAGGTAAAAGGCAACACATGAAGAATAATTGAGAAATCAAATAAAGAATAGCATTCTAAAAGGAAATAGCAGGCTTGGGGGATCTTGTCGTAAAGGAAACACACCAGACAACTGTTGGGAAGCAGATATTAAGCCAGGACTGTGTGTTCTTGGTGTCGCTGCATTTTCCTTGGGACTCCTCGTGTCCTGAGGTGATGGCTGAAGGGCGTATGGGGAAAGCCTCCCTCTTTCATGGGGATTGTCTCCCGCTGGAGCTTTTTGCCTACAAAGACGGTCTCAGAGCAGCGTTCTGAGGAGTTCAGGGAGGAGCATCAAATTATCAGGGATGCAGAATTTCTCAGGAAGCAGACTCCATCCCTGTGGGTTCTTTACAACTAAGGTGAAGGTGAAGTCACTCAGTCGTGTCCGACTCTTTGCGACCCCGTGGACTGTAACCTACTAGGCTTCTCCGTCCATGGGATTCTCCAGGCAAGAATACTGGAGTGGATTGCCATTTCCTCTTTACAACTAAACAACCAAAAAATAACATTTGGAGAAGACTCTTGAGAGTCCCTTGGACAGCAAGGAGATCCAACCAGTCCATCCTAAAGGAAATCAGTCCTGAATATTCATTGGAAAGACTGATGCTGAAGCTGAAATTCCAATACTTTGGCCACCTGATGCGAATAACTGACTCATTGGAAAAGACCCTATTGCTGGGAAAGATTGAGGGTGGGAGGAGAAGGGGACAACAGAAGATGGGATGGCTGGATGGCCTCACCAACTCAATGGATATGAGTTTGAGTAAACTCTGGGAGTTGGTGATGGACAGGGAGGCCTGGCGTGCTGCAGTCCATGGGGTCCCAAAGAATCGGATATGACTGAGCAACTGAACTGAACTAATAAGAGTCCTTTCTTCTGGACAGGCATGGTGCTAAATTCTTTGCATCCAGTACTTTGACCACCTGATGTGAAGAGCCGGCTCATTAGAAAAGACCCTCATGCTGGGGAAGATTGAGGGCAGGCAGAGAAGGGGATGCCAGAGGATGCGATGGCTGAATGATGGCATCACTGACTCAATGGAGAAGAGTTTGAGCAAACTCTGGGAGATGGTGAAGGATAGGGAAGCCTGGTGTGCTGCAGCCCATGGGATCGCAGAGTCTGACACGACTAAGTGACTGAACAACAAATGTGTCAACAGGATTGTTTCTTTCCTCCTTAAAAAGATCACCTTTGATTTATCACAAAATAATGCATGTTTGGGGGTTATTCTTCAGAAAACGTAGTTGAACCAGTTCAGCCATGCTTTTACACCCAGGTTGTGCCATTCTCAGGGCTCTGCTTGGAGAAGGGGTTGAAGCTGAAGCCCACAGGCTGGTGGATGTTGGACCATGGAGTCTTCTCAATACTTTCCCCTTTCCTTTAAAGGACCCCCAAATGTGGAGAGGTGATTTGCTTGGAGAGAATCTTTTATGCTTCCTCCTTGCTCAAGTGCTTGAGTAAATAAAGTATTATAAGATTTAGACTCGGCCTGGTTTAAAGAGTCATAGTTGGTGAAAAGATCCACCAGAGTGTGATCAGTTCAGATGCAATTGCAGGAAACAGAAATGATCTTTATCTAATTCTGAGAAGCGTGAGGTTAGGGCTCTGCCTGCACACAGCAAATTCCTCAGGAGCTGTTGTTAAACAACTGGAAAGATTACTTGGAAAAAAGGATCCCCCACCACAATTTCCCCCAATCTAATGCTTCATCAATGCAGCCAACCCTGACTGAACATCAGCCTCGTGCCAGGACTGGGAGCGTGCTGGGGATGCTGCGTGGGGTGTGTGTGTGTGTGAGAGAGAGAGAGAGCGAGCGAGCGAGCATATGTGAATGCATGTGTAGTGAGATGTGAGTGTGGATGTGAGTGAGGGTGGTGGATGTGTGTATATGACCATGTGTGCAATATATGTGACTCGTGTATTCTGTGTCCATGCACGTGGGTGATGGTGTGTATATGTGAGGATGCGTGTGTAATGTCCTAACCCTCAGGACCTCAGAATGTGACTGTATTTGGAAATAGTCTTTAGAGAGGTAATTAGGTTAACACGAGGCCCTTGGGGTGAGTCCCGATTCATTATGAGGCATTGTTATAAGAAGAGGAGATTAGGACCCAGGCTCACAGAGGGATGGTGTGGTTACTGCAGCCATGAAATTAAAAGATGCTTGCTCCTTGGGAGGAAAGTTATGATCAACCTAGACAATATATTAAAAAGCAGAGATGTTACTTTGCCCACAAAGGTTCGTCTAGTCAAGGCTATGGTTTTTCCAGTGGTCATTGTATGGATGTGAGAGTTGGACTATAAAGAAAGCTGAGCCCTGAAGAATTGATGCTTTTGAACTGTGGTGTTGGAGAAGACTCTTGAGAGTCCCTTGGACTGCAAGGAGATCCAACCAGTCCATCCTAAAGGAGATCAGTCCTGAATATTCATTGGAAGGACTGATGCTGATGCTGAAACTCCAATACTTTGGCCACCTGATGCAAAGAGCTGACTCGTTTGAAAGACCCTGATGCTGGGAAAGATTGAAGGTGAGAGGAGAAGAGGACAACAGAGGATGAGATGGTTGGATGGCCTCACCGATGCGATTACATGAACCTGAGTAAACTCCGGGAGCTGGTGAAGGACAGGGAGGCCTGGCGTGCTGCAGCCTGTGGGGTTGCAGAGAGTCGGACGTGACTGAGCAACTGAACTGATAACGCAGAGGGAGGACCATGTGAGGACGTGGGAGAAGGCAGCCGTCTACAAGCCCAAGAGACAGGCCTGAGGAGAAAACAACCCTGCTAATCAATCACCTGATCCCGGACTCGCGACCTCCAGAACTGCTGTGTACAATGCCAGCCTGCAGTACTTGTTACAACAGCCTGTGCTGACTAATACAGGCCCGCAACCACACCACGAGTCTGGAGGCACGTCTTCTGAAGCCTGCTGGCAGCCACGTGACTGGGCGTGAAAGAGGATTTCCCAGACTCGGTAGAGCCTCGAGATTTACCTGCAGGTTAGACCGTCGGTTTTAGCGCTGCCTCAGGGAAGACCCTGACCCAGAGGTGGACAGCTGAGCCACATCTGAATTCTTGAGCCACATCCTGTCTCTGGCTGTTTAGTTGCTAAGTCATGTCTAACTCTTTTTCGACCCCATGGACTGTAGCTTACTAGGCTCCTCTGTCCATAGAATTTCCCAGGCAAGAATACTGGGATTGGTTACCGTTTCTTTTTCCAGGGGATCTTCCAAACCCAGGGGTGGAACCCAAGTCTTCTGCATTGGCAGGCAGATTCTTTACCACTGAGCCACCAGGGAAACCCAATTTGAATTTTTCAAGAATCACCGTCTTCTTTCCTTCCACACACATTTTGTCCTAACAGGCCCTGTGTGTGTGCCCAGCCGCGCAGTCGTGCCCCACTCTTTTTCGACCCCATGGACTGTAGCCTGCCAGGCTCTCCTGTCCGTGGGATTTCCCAGGCAAGAAAACTGGAGTTGGTTGTCATTTCCTTCTTCAGGGGATCTTCCCGACCCAGGGACCAAACTTGCATCTTTTGCATTGGTGGGCAGATTCTTTACCACCGAACCCCCAGGACAATAACCCTCGGCTGTTTCAGATTGCTGGGTTTGTGGTAATTTGTTACACAGCAACAGAGAACTGATATGCCTCGTCATCTCTCATGACTAGAGTGACTGTATTTTTTGGTCATGCCAAGTCACTTTTGAGGGTGAAAGGAGATTCTAAAATAATTAAAATGTTTTATATTTTGAAGATATTTATTTCTTGACTGACAGATTGATTTAATTGTATTGGTATTATAAATGGTTCTATTAAAAACTATTTTCAATCATGAAATCCTTTCTACAACAAAAGTAACATGTATTCATGTACAATAGAGTAAAATAAAAAAAAACAGTTCTTTATATTGGCTATCTGAATAGAATAAAAAAGCAGAATAGTGTACTTTAATCCACTTTGTAAGCCAGGTCTGTCTCTAACATAATTTCAATGGTATTCAATTTTTTCCCCTAACATAGCCTCGTCATTTAAATTATTTCTTTTTCACAAAATTTCCCGCAAGTCTTCTTCAAAGAAACACTTGGTAGTTAGTAAATCTGAAATGACTGACACCCACAATCTATTCTTTGTTGTAGACTAGAAGATTCTGAGGGCTTCTTTTGTGGCTCAGATGGTAAAGAACACGCCTGTCAATGCAGGAGACTCGAGTTTGACCCCTGGGTCTGGAGGATCCTCTGGAGAGGGAAATGGCAACCCCCTCCAGTATTCTTGCCTGGGAAATCCCATGGACAGAAGGAGCCTGGTGGGTTACCGTCCATGAAGAGTAAGACACGACTTCGTGACTGAACAGAACAGAGCAGATAATACTCTTAGATGAGAATATATTTTCTCTATAGGTGCTGGGGTACCTGGTTGGCTCAGGGAAAATGAAGGATGTTCTCAGTGCTACTTTTTGGCATTAAAATGTGAAACTCTTTCAGCTTAAATATTTGACCAGGTACCGTCTTTGTAACCTCTTTCCAGAATACCTTTCTTCAACAAATATTTTTACAAGATAAAACTCATCAAACAAATTGTGATTCTTTTGGACACTTCATTAAATTTAGATGCTGCAAAATAGTAGGCTTTTTCAATCTCCTGACCTTCTGGGACAGAATGTAATTTCTTCTAATTAAAAATAGAAGCTCCATCAGAAGATTTTTCTTACAAGTCAAGATATTCTGAAGTACTCTTATAGAATTTCAGTATTGAGCTTTTGTTAATTAATGAGTTCCCATCCTCCCCTTAATTTTTAGGGATAAATTCCGGTGCCTTTTTATTTGCAAGCTTTGTTTTCAATTTATATTCTTTCAGAGCTTCAGAAACTAAAAATCCAGGTGTTAAGTAACCAAGGTTTTCTAAATTTTTTAAACCACATGTACCCAAAGTTTGGAGGACTCCTTTACAAAAAAGTTCGATGTTGTGATTGGGCACTTAGATTGATTTCAAAAGCTTCAACTATTCTGAAATCTGATAGAGGGCAGGCAGTTGAGAGAAAGCACAGTAAGCTATGCCAAAGCTTTTTTTTTTAAAAAACTTTTGTCAGCGTTGTCACAAAATGTTGGCAATGGCAGCTTTTACTTAAATTGGTAGAGCGCCAGCTTTTGGGGATCCAATATGAATTATATGTGCACCATCAATAATTTCAACTAAATTTCTGCTTCATAGTTTCTTAATTTAGTAAAGGATTTTTTACCACAACACTGTGTTCCACCAAAAACTATATTTATATTATCATTGCAAAACGAGTACCATTAAGCTTCAGAGTCAATTGTGCAATACCCCTAATAGTCTCAGATAATGCTCAATTAATAAAGAAAACTTCCAAAAGCTTTATTCTGGGTCCATGATTTGAATGCAAAAAGCAGAAACATTATTGGAATTAATTGATATGTCTGTCTGAGGAGTCGTATGACACTGAAATAAAATTTGCATCCATTTACTATTTGTATAATTTTCCTAACAAAGTCAACATGTAAACAGTGAGAGTGTCACTTTTTGTACCTGAATATGATATGCATGTACGTGAATATCAATACAGCTTGGAATTAAAAATGAATGACATTTGAGTCTTACTTTTATCAGGATGTAGAGAATGGTAAAAGAATGTCTCTCCTGAGGAAATACTAAGAAATCACTGGATTAAAAATTATATATTCTCTAAAAGCTATGGAAGACCTGGCAGTGCAAAGAAGAATATTCCAGGGAGACAGCCAGTTCTGTTTAGATGCGTGAAGATTGGTGGCTGGTTTTAAACCAGGAAGACGTTATCTAGACGGCGTATGGGTGGGCAGAGGAGTGAGTTTAAAGTTGTTTCACTGGAATATAATAAACTAAACTTTTAATTACTGTGTAAGCCAGCCTGTGTGATTGGCATTTTGAAGAGCTTCGAATGCAAAGCTAAGTCTACTCTGTGGTAGAATTCCCATCTTAAAAAATTCCTATTTGAATTACTTTTTTATTTGCTCATTTTCTCAGGAGAATATCAAAATTTTCTCAGGAGAATTTCCAAAAAGAATGCTTGGAAAATTTCCAAGTTTTCTAAGTATTTTTTCATATCCCAAAACATTTATGTTGTCCCTACACTGATTAGTTTTTAAAAGATAGAATTATAAATTTAGGACTTTTTTTATATTAAATTTTATTAAAAAAGACTCTGGGTTATCACTCTCTTGTCTTCTAGCTTCCAGTATTGCTGAGTAGAAGTCACATGTTAATGTGATCATAATTCCTTTGCAGATAATCTGTTTTTCTTGTCTGAAAGCTTTTAGAATCTTTTCCTTCCTCCTGGAGTTCCGTTTTCAGAATGTGTCTGGGGGTGAGTCTTTTCTCTTTCATTCTTCTTGGTACCTGGTGGATTCCATTGACCTAAAGATGTGTATGCTCCTTCAGTGCTTGGAGATGTTATTCTGGCAGTTGCATAATTTGTATATTTTTTTGCCTTTTATTTTTTCCTAGAATTCTTAATGGGAGTTTTTAGGCTGATCTTAAATGTCTTGTATTTTTTCCTTCATATTGTCCTCTATCTTGTTGATATGCATTCTGAGGGATTTTCTGAACATCAAGTTTTCTCCTGTGGAATTGTTCTAGCAATGACATTTCTAAGAACTTTTTTTTAACCTTTTATTTTATATTGGGTATATAGGACTTCCCTGTAGCTCAAACGGTAAAGAATCTGCCTGCAGTGCAGGAGACCAGGGTTCGGTCCCTGGGTTGGGAAGATCCTCTGAAGAAGGTTATGGCAATCCACTCCAGTATTCTTGCCCGGAGAATCCCATGGACAGAGGAGCCTGGCGGGCTACAGTCTGTGGGGTCACAAAGAGTCGGACACGACTGAGCGACTAACACACACACAGACACATAATTGATTAACAAGGTTGCGTTAGTTTCAGGCATACAGCAAAGTGATTCCAGTTATACATATACATGTATCTTGCAGCCATGAAATTAAGAGACGCTTACTCCTTGGAAGGAAAGTTACGACCAACCTAGACAGCATATTCAAAAGCAGAGATATTACTTTGCCAACAAAGGTCCGTCTAGTCAAGGCTATGGTTTTTCCAGTGGTCATGTATGGAAGTGAGAGTTGGACTGTGAAGAAAGCTGAGAGCCAAAGAATTGATGCTTTTGAACTGTGGTGTTGGAGAAGACTCTTGAGAGTCCTTGGACTGCAAGGAGGTCCAACCAGTCCATTCTAAAGGAGACCAGTCCTGGGTATTCATTTGGAAGGACTGATGCTGAGGCTGAAACTCCAATACTTTGGCCACCTCATGCGAAGGGTTGACTCACTGGAAAAGACCCTGATGCTGGGAGGGATTGGGGGCAGGAGGAGAAGGGGACAACAGAGGATGAGATGGCTGGATGGCATCACCGACTCGATGCACATGAGTTTGGGTGAACTCCGGGTGTTGGTGATGGACAGGGAGTCCTGGCGTGCTGCGATTCATGGGGTCACAAAGAGTTGGACACGAATGAACGACTGAACTGAACTGAAACTTTTTTTGAATTATTTTCTCATTTAGGTTGTTATATAATATTGAGCAGAGTTTCCTATGCTATACAGTAGGGCCTTGTTGGTTATCCATTTTAAATATAGCAGTGTGTACATGTCAATTCCAAGCTCCCTAACTATCCCTTCCCTCCACCCTTCTCTCCTAGGAATCTTAAGTTGAAGGACTCTTTTTTGATCTCCAATTGCTAAGAGTCAGACACGACTGAGCGACTTCACTTTCACTTTTCACTTTCATGCATTGGAGAAGGAAATGGCAACCCACTCCAGTGTTCTTGCCTGGAGAATCCCAGGGATGGCAGAGCCTGGTGGGCTGCCGTCTATCGGGTTGCACAGAGTCGGACATGACTGAAGCGACTTAACAGCAGCAGCAGCAGTAGCAGTTGCTAAATTGTGTCTGACTCTTTTGTGACCCTGTGGACTACAGCCCTCCAGGCTCCTCTGTCCATAGGATTTCCCAGGCAAGAATACTGGAGTGGGTTGCCATTTCCTCCTCCAGGGGATCTTCCCAACACAGAGATCCAACCCATGTCTCCTGCACTGGCAAGCAGATTCTTTACCACTGAGCCACCCGGGAAGCCCCAGATTGGTTTTAACTCAGTATAAATAGGTTCAAAAGAGTTAGGCCCGTGGGGCCCCAATAGCCAGGCCCTTATGCACACACCCCACCACCCTCTGATGTAGGAAGGATGCACCATCATCGTGCAGGGAGCTGGGGCAGGGGAAGGCCTGAGCTGGGATTAGGATGCTTGTGATCTTGAAGCTCAGACTACAGCATCATGAGAGAGAAGGATATGAGGCTTGAGAGAGTCGGATGGGAGGATGGGCAAAACCGGTGGGAAAAGAAAGTATCAAGTTGGCAGAGAAGCCAACATAGAAGCAGAGGTGTGTGTGTGTGTGTGTGTTTGTGGTGGGGGAGAGCTGAGCAGGGCAGAGGGAGAACATCTCCTGGATGCATGGAGGAGGCTGAGGTGAGGTGTGGCTGGAGGGAGGGCAGAAATGCAGGTCTGGGTACCAGTGTCCCAGCTGGGGGCACAGAGGAGAGCCACGCTGCAGAGACAGGGTAAGGAGGGGCAGGGTCTGAGCTCTGGCCGCTCTGGGGCTGGAGGAGGAGGAGCCCCGAGTGTGTAGCATCTGCCTGTTTCTTCTTTCCTTCATTCCATCCTTCCTCCCTCCCTCCATCACACGGGCTGAAAGGCTCTGCTGTCTCAGTCTGGCCGGGCACCAGGGGCACTGCAGGTGGACAGGACTTCTCACCCCACGTTGCCATTTTCTGCATGACTGTGTCCGGTGAGACATCCTCTGTGTCTGGAGCGAGTGACAGCCACCCAGCTGCTCTTTTGCAGTAAAGGTCACGATGCCCTGTGGCACGGGTGAGTTCATGGGTTCCTGGCACTTAGTCCAGCTGGATGTGGACTTGGGCGTTCCCCAGAGGTGGAGGTGATCTCAGCTGGCTTAACCTCTATGAGCCTCAATTTCCTCCTGTGCAAAGCTGAGACACTTTTCTAAGCCTCAAGTACATCCACAGGAAGTGGGGTCAGGACACACCCCTGCCCTGGGGGCCACGAGGCTGTGAGGTGTCCGCGTGGTCCTTGTTGCTCCCAGTTTCAGTTGAGGACACGTGCCTGAGTTTGGGTAGCTGGCCACACCTGTCGTGGATGGATGACTCCACAGCTCTGGGGGAGGACCTGGGACCTTTGGGTCTCTGTCCGGTGCCCCTTCTGTCCTGCCTGTTGAGCTGGATGGATCCTTGGCACAGCCTAGACTCCCGTGCTGTGCCATCTGAGCGCAGCTCCTGCCCCCACAGGGCCTGTCTGCTTCCAGGATAGAAAAGAGTATGAAATCGCTTCCTACATGAGAATACCTGCCAATTCAGCAGACACAGGAAAAGGTTCTCTGCTGTGTTCTCGCTCCTTAGCTGAGCTCTGATGGGAGGGGACTGGCTTGTTAGAGGAAACAGGTGACCAAGGATAGAGCAGCTGAGCAGAAGAGCTGTCACCAAAGACATCCCCCGCCGGATGCTGGTTCCAAGATCTGCAGGGGAGGAGGGCCAGTGGTCTGAGCACATGCAGTGAAACCCGCCTTCTGTCAGCACAGACTCGGAGAGCAAACTGGCTTTGACCTTGGAGCATATGCAGTCAGGCTGGGAACCGCGACGTTTGATTTAAAGCCCAGTGGCTGTCGCTGGAGAAATGTGGCGCGGCACTGAGCCGGCGGGGGGACTAAAACCAGTTCAGACTCTGAAAGGAGATGAATCTCGTGTCACTCAAGCTCCTCCAGAATCAAAATCAGTTTCCTGCGGTCCACTCCTGGCCGGTCCGCCTGGACGCTGGCTGCTCTCAGGGTCCCCGCCTGCCCCTCTCTCCGGGGGGCCTGGCAGCCCCACGTGGGCTGTGGTGTCTCCGTTGACGTCGCATTTCCACCACCTCGCATGCGCGTGGTCCTCCCCCGGCCCCCAGGCAGGCCAGCCCAGGTGCCTTCTGCCGGTTGTGCAGCAGAGGCAGGCTCAGACGGGCCTCTGCTTGGCTTGCTGCTCTTTGGCTGCCATCTTGACACCTGAATTCTCTCGTCTTTGAACTTATATTTTGTAAGTGAAATCTGTTGGGACCATGGAGCACGCACACGAGCAGAGCACACCTGTGCGGGACTCGTGTCATCCTTCCTGGCTCCCCACTTGCAGATGGCCTTCTCCAAGCCCCATGAGCAAGCATGCATGGACCGGTGAGCAAGGGCGCTGACATCCCCACGAGGCCACACTCTCTGTTCAAACCAGAATGTCGTGGCGGGCAGGAACACCAGCGACCAAGCGACCCTGTCTTATCCTTTCTCACTGTCGACTTAAAAAGAAAGCACAACATAATAGTTGTGAATCAGATTTTATTTGGGGCAAAACGAAGTCCGTAGCCTGCGAGACAGCATCTCTGATAGCTCTGAGAAACTGCTCCAGAGGGAAGGGGAAGGTCAGTGTGTGTGTGATTTTGGAGAAGGGCGAGTCCATGCAATCAAGCACGTGGTTTTTTTTTTTTTTGCAGGAGGTTTCTGCTAGTCACGAGGAGCAGTCATCACCGTGAAAGATTTTAATGCTTTTCTAGATGTGAGGGGATACAAGAATTGGGCTCATAAAATCAGCTCCCGAAAACATCTAAATCTCTGAAGACCTGCTGCCAGTTTTCCCAGAGCACAGAGAGCCGCATTTCTGCTTTCCACCCTGAACTCGTTTTAGGGAGGGTTGAAGGTCAGCAGCTGCAGCCGCACCTGATTTAGTCCTTGCAGAGGTAGATGGCAAGTGCCAGTTGGTAGTTGGCATTACCCAGGTTATGACGTCCCTGTGTTAATCCAGCACTTCTGTGAAGGTGATGACACAGCAGGGAAGGAGAGACAGGACAACCGCAGACCCTTTTCTTTCCGTCCTTGCTTACTCAGCAGCAAGGCGCAGGACAGAGTGTGGGGAGAATGTCAAGGACTGAAACGAAACCGCTTGAGTTTTGTGCAGCGTCCCCACTGTTCTGTTAAGGACACAGCTACCTAGGCACATGCAAAGTGCAAAGTAACTGTGCAATTTCAATGATCCCACATACGCGTTCTTACATTTGCATTTAAAACTGGCATTGCACAGTATAATGATGAATGGTAATATTCATGTTGGTAATTTAAAAATTTTAATTATTCTGTACTTAGAACAGCATTAAAAAGCAAATAAAAAACATCGTGACAAGTTGAGAGAGAGACAAAGAGATATGTGAGACGTAGGAGGAAAATGTGTATTTAGTTTTTCCTCTGGTTTTTGAACAAGGAGTCCCACATTTTTATTTTGAACAAGGGGCCCCACAATTATGAAGACATCCCTGGGAGAGGAAAAGAGGACTGAGGACAGGGGAGGCCTTGCAGGATCCCAGAGTTGTTCAGGGCTGAGCCAGGAGTAGAGGCTGGTCTCTGACGGAGTCCGTACGCTGGATCTGCGGTGATGCTGCTGGTGGTGATGAAGAGGATGATGGTGATACTAACATTATGGAGCTGAAGAGAAGCTCATTCATCTTCATCGGAATCCTACCAGCTCTGGCGTCTTGGCAGGCCACACCTGGGATCAGCTCTTGCCTTGTGGAGGCAAAAGGTGCTTCCTTCCCAGGGCCCCGTGTCTGTGGCCTGAGCTCCGTGCAAGAGGCGGGCTGGCCCCATCGTTCACGAGGTGCACACGGCTGTCTGGTTGGGATTCTCCAACGCGAGGAGGGAGCCCCGGCAGCATCTCTTGGAGGGGGCACGGGTTGCCCCCCTCCCTGTGAAGACCCTCTGGCGGCAAGAGGTTGCCCACAGCTCTCTAAGGTGCTCACTGGGTGAGGGCGACTGGGGTCCAATCCAGAGGGCTGATGATTTCCCCAGAGCTCCTCCCAGACAGAGACCCAGGGGCCAAGTGCAGGGCCAAATGCTGGGATCTGAACGCAGCTTGTCTGGCTCCCGAATCTAAGCTCTGGAAAGATAGGAGGCATTGTGGCATCTGGGGGAGGAGGGCATTCGGGGTTACCTTGCCTTCTTGGACTTCTCGCAACAGCCTGGCCAGCACCTTCGCCCCACAGCCAGCACCATCGGGGGCCAGAGCAGCTCTTACGGTGCATTTGGGACCTGGGACCTGGAGCGTGGGCTACGAGGACTGGGGAGCCCTTCCCACAAGGTGAAAACAGCCTCCCCCTTTCCTATAACCTCCCATGAGACCAGCCCCGCCCAGGGCTCCCAGCCAGGGCAAGAGACTTAACGAGTGGCTTAGACTTAATGGGATCATCCACAAGGGGAGCGAGAAATGATGCAGATCCAGTGAATTGGTTTCCTTTTCTGGAGAACGCGAGATGAAGTTATATTTCTTTATTTATTTGGTCTCAACAGGTCTTAGCTGTGGCATGTGGGATCTTGCGTTGCAGCGTGCAAACTCAGCTGTGGCATGTGGGATCTAGCTCCCCGATCAGGGATCGAACCCAGAGACCCTGCGTTGGGAGTACAGTCTTAGCCACTGGGCCACCAGGGAAGCCCCTCCTAGCTGGAATTGATGGTCTCCTGACCCTGTGCCCGGATGACCCGCACAAAGCTGTTTCCCTCAGGCTTGGCCAAGAGGCCAAGTTTCCAGGTTAATCTAGGGTAGAAGCCGTTCAGTCTCTCCTGCCTGCAGCCAGGGTAGGGCCGTGGGGATTACCTGCCAGAGGCATCCCTGACTCCTCAGGGCATTGGGGTAGGAGGGAGGGGACCCCCAAATGGGCCTGCTGTGAGGTCCCCAGGGTGTCACCTCTTTTGGCCGAGCAGCCTTTGCTGGCAGCACGGGGGTGGGGTTGGGGGCTTCACCTCCCCAGTCACAACTTTCTGCAGCACCGATTTACCAGGTACATGAATCTACAAGGTGGCAACCCCACCACCTTGTAGACTGGGTCAGGAATTTCAAACCCCACTTGATTAAAACAAACTAAAATATTATGAATTAAACATAGAGTCTGCATGAACTCTTGAAGATCAAACAGGAGATACTGCAGACATTTCACAGTTTTGGAGAGCCTCTCTGAGTTACTGATCCCAGGAGCCCAAATTCAAGTTTATCATCCTCAGCTGGGCCTCCTCCGGGGCCAGCAGGAAGGTTGGTAATGATCGCTAGCTCCTGCCGGCACTCTAGAGTTTGCACGGGCTTGTTTATTCTCACTGCACATGGAGGTGTCCAGCATTAATTACCTATCAGCATCTCACAGGCATGGAGAGGCGAAGTCATCAGAGACCTCACTGAGCCAGGCTCAGCCCATGGAGCCCATGCTGTCAGACTCATGCTGCCAACCTTTCTCCTTCCCGTGATCCTCCTGGGCTGTGCACTCTGGGACGCCTGGGGCCCAGGGAGGGTTGTCTTGGCTGCTTGAGGAAAGTCATGATTTGTGGAACAGCTGCACTGCCCCATGGTCCTGACTGCAGATAAAGGCTGATCCTGTCCACACAGTAGACTGGGAGAAGGGGGCCCTCTGGCCTTTGTTCAAGGACATTGCCACCTGGTGCGCGTGGGTTGCTGGAGGATGTCACACTTTTTTTTGGCCACACCATGGGGCTTCTGATAAAGACTTCCCGGTGGCTCAGCCGGTAAAAAATCCGCCTGCAATGCAGCAGACCCAGGTTTGATCCCTGGGTCTGGAAGATCCCCTGGAGAAGGAAATGGAGGCCCTCTCCAATATCCTGGCCTGGAAAATCCCATGGACAGAGGAGCCTTGCAGGCTGCAGTCCGTAGGGTCACAAGAGTGGGACATGACTTATGACTAAACCACTAGAGGGGCTGTGGGATCTGAGCTCCCTGACCAGGGCTCGAACCCACGGCCCTGCAGTGGAAGCGCAGGGTCCTAACCGCAGGACCTCCAGGGAAGTCCTGAGGGTGTCACACTTGGCCAAAGACTGTTTTCTCTTCCCCTCTCTTGTCTGCAGCAGGATTCGTGTGTGCGCTTGGGAAGGAGTCTCGTGTCCAGCCAGGGCTGGAGCTGGTCTGGCCTGTGTCACCCTGACCTCGAACTTGTCCTGGGCACCTGTTCCCACCTGGCCCACATGTTGCTTTCGGGGTGTGGAAGGAGAAGGCGGGGGCTGGAATGGTTCCAGAGGAAGGCTGCGCGTGGACCCTCCCCCTCCCCTGGACTTGCGGCAATGAGATGTTTGGCTACCGAGGTGGCTGAGGTTGTAAGTGGGAAAAGGGTCTGTCATCCCACCTGAGGACCTGAATTTTCCCTCCCCTTCAGCCTTGGTGGCGGCAGGTGGCTTGAGGGTGGACGCAGGCCTGGGACAGGAAACTCCGGTCTCTGCCCTTCTCTTTTGAAGCAAGTGCTTTACCCTGATTAGAAAACAGTGACATTAGAGCTTCAGGGGGGCCAGCGTGGGTAGGGGAGAGGTGTCTGTAAATCTCTGGGGTGCTGTCAGCACACAAACCATGACCATATCCTTGCTGGGAGAAAAGTCAACTCTTTATTATTATAATAAATGGCACTTATTAATCACCATAATGCTAAGAAGTGGAAATAATTCTGGCAATGAATACTGAGTGTTCCATTCAAACCAGTGACCACGACTTGTCCTTCACGGCACTGGCACATCTCAGTGGTCTTATGATGAGTTCTGCTATTGGTCCCATTTTACAGATGCAAAAACTGAGTCTTACCAAGGTGAGCGACTTGCTCCAGTGGCACAGTGACTGAGAGGCAGCCCTGGGATCCAAGGGCTCTGCCTCTGTGCTGTCAGCTGTCACATCCTCATCCCTTTTCCACGCCAGGCCTGCTGGGCAGGCTCTGCAGGCATCATTCCGTCTTCATCTCACAGTGACCTTTTAGGGTGGGTACTGCATCGATGTCACCTTATAGGCGGGGGCACTGGAGCTGAGAGGCTCAGTGATTTTCCCTAGTCACACAGCTAGTTGGTGATGGGCCAGGCGCTGGAACACCTGGATGTCTGACTGAGAGCCCTTTCTCTGTATAGGGCTGCAGCTCCATGCTGGTGGAGGCTCTGGGGAGGGAATATTCTTACAATTAAGGGGGCAAATCAGCTGAGGTCATAAGACAGGGGAGTGCACAGGCCATGGTTCCACCATCCACCCTCCACTAGCCGTGGAACAGAGACCGGGTCCCCAGTGAGGGCTGCTGAGGAAACGCTGGGCCCCTGCATTGTGCGGGACAGGGCGTGGATCAATGCTGGACACCTGACCTGGGTCCATGCACGTCTGGGCTGTAAGCCTTTAGCTTCTTGTTAAATCAAAAAGCCACATCTGGGCTTCTTCCCAGGCCTCCAAAAAGCATAATAACCAATAATTTTTCCATAATTAATTGTGACATCATCATCCTTTCAACAAAAATGGCATATTTGCATTCCCTATTCATCTGGAAATTCATTGTACACCTGGAAAATAGAGAGACAACCATAAACATTTAGGACACTTTAGCATAGTGTGCAGATTCATGGCTTCATTCATCAGATGCCCTTGCTTAGGGGTTGGGGGTCCCAGGCCTGCCCTCAGGGAGTTCACAGTCTAGGGGGGATATAGAAGTATTTCGGGCAGCCCTGGAACTAGGACTGTATTGATTGATTGACTGATTAGTTCATTCCATGAGTATTTATCAAGGATCTATTATGTGCGTGAAATTGATACTTAAATTATTCATATTTTGCACTCATGTATTGGTTTTGAAATTGGAAAGCGCCTTGGGATGTATTCTATAAAAACCCGACAGATGTGATTTGTACACTTCTAGGACAAAGATCATCTACAAACCGAAAATTAGATTGCGGTTTTGAGCATGCCCCATGCTGTCCTGTTTTGAGTGAGAGCTAGGTCTGTGCCCATTGCGTCTCTATCCGGGCTACATGATCATCTGGGGGAGGTGTCATAAAGGATCTATGCTGTCATCTGGGCCCCACTCGTACAGATTATGATTTGATAGGTTTTGAGGCAGGACCCTGGAGAAAAAGTGTTTTTAAAAATCCCCAGTGATTTTCATGTGCAGCCACATGGTAAGACATTGGTCTATATCAGCAGTTCTTTTTTTTTTTTTTAAAGTAAATTGAGCACACACTTTTGTTTATTAAGTTTTGATCACCATGTGGGGCTGGTGGGGTCTTAGTTTTCCAATCAGGAATCGTCCCCTGTACTGGAAGCATGGGCTCTTAACCACTGGACCATCAGGGAAATCTCTATATCAGCAGTTCTTAACCTTAGCTATACCTTAGAATCTTCTGGGGAATTTTAAGTCTCCATGCTCAGGCTGCACCCAGTCCACTAAATCAGAATGTCTGGGGGGTGGAAGCCAGTTATCAATATATGTCAGAGCTCCCTGGGTGATTCCAGTGTGCAGCCAAGACTGAGAACCATTGGTCTGCCCCTAATTATGATCATAAACTGGTTGGAGTTGGCATCAGAGATGTGCGCTTCTCGGTCATTTTGCGCCTGCAGGGTGGGAGGGACCTGTGCTCACTGGCTGGAGGTGCCCAGGAGGTGGAGGAACTCCTGGTGGCCAATGTCTGCTTCCCTCCCCCAAACATCGCCACCTCTGGCCTCTCTTCAAAGAGCTCTGCATGCCCCCGGACAGTGGCAGCAGTCCCCCCACTAAAGGAGGGTTGGTCCCTGCCCAGCAGCCTCAGTTATCTCCTGGCGTTTGTTAGAAAGGCATACGCTGGGGCCCCAGCTGCAGTATAACCAGCTTTCCAGGTGCTTCTGACACTGCCAAGGGCTGGGTGCCTTAGGGTGGTGCCTCAGCCTTCCCTGTGGCTAGAGTCACCTGGTCTGCTTGTCAAACATCTATGTGTCAGGGCCTCACCCCAAGCCTTCTGTCAGCGTGTGTGTGTGGGTCTCTGGGTCTCTGGGTGTCAGGTTGTGTGTGCCCGTGTGCGTCGCTTCTCTGAACTCTGAGTCCTGCCCACTGGTAAGAAGCCCTCCCTGTCTGTTGCATTGAGCTGACAGCTGCCAGGCCCTGTGCTAAGTGCTTTATGCGGTGATGGACACAGACGCCATGAGGTCATTTTCACGGCAGCTTAGAGTTGCACGCCTGTATCCTTCTCATTATCCAGAGCTCCAGGAACTCAGGAGCTCCCTGGCATCTCTGATTAGCAGGGAGCTGACCTGGGCTGACTCCAGGGCCCATGCTTACCTGTTGCCATGAACTCACAGTATCCCCGACCCAGTAAGGATCCCTGGGTAACTGCTTCAGGCCCAAGGGCAAGACTCTTGATCCACATGCCAGTCCTGGAATTCTGCCTCAGCTGGTGCCTCTGCCCAAACCTCCCTGTCCTTCTTGAACATCTGACATCAATTCATAGACTCAACACAGTGAAACCTCCTTGGGCACCCTGCAAGCACAGAGGAACCGAGGAAGGCAGACACCAGGGGCAGGCCTCGTGCAGGTCGGGGTCAGTGCCCCACAGAGCCAGGGATTGAAGTAGGTGGCAGGGGAAAGTCCCGATTCTTGCAGAGGCCGGCAGCCTGGCACTGGGCCAGGCCTCGGCATCCCTTCACTATGGACACACCTGGGCCAACCGAGCAAGAGGGAGCAGACTGCTGATTCCAACATGTCACTTTGCTGCTGAAATTCGCTGAGTTAAAAGAACCAAAGAGAGTGGTTTATTTACTGCCGAAGTCGTTTCAAATGGAATTAGGGATGTAAATCACATTTGCGACGGCTTCGCTTCGTCTTTAACCACCTCCAGAACAGAGCGTCTCCATGAACTCTGTACAGGCAGAAAACGAGGCTGGTGGAGAAAGCTAGGGAAGAACCTTGGAGTCAGCAATGGATCAAGCTGTTCATTTATCGTTATAGAAGTGTCGCTAATAAATTGTAACACAGCAGGGCTCGCCAGGACGTCAGCTTTGCTGGATCCCTTCTTGATGAACTGCAGGTTCCTTCCTCAAGCAGTTCTGGCAGCAGGCAGGCCAGGTTCATCATCAGCCCCAAACTGCAGGAAAGGAAATCGAGGCTTGGACATTAAGGGACGTGCCCGGGTCACGCTGCTGGGGACAGGAGCCACCATCGACCCAGGTAGCTCTGTTCCGAATCTAGGACACATTCTCCGATCTGATGATAGTATTCAGCCATGACCTTCTTCCCTGCCCATCCTCCCATGTGATTATATTCAGTCACCATGACCTAAAGTCGGAGAAAGTGTGAGTTTAAGCCCCAGATTCCTGAACTTGCACCAGTACCACTGGGAGTAGTGGGGATGTGGGGTAGGGCTGCCAGAAAAAATCGAGGACACCAGGTTACGTGTGAATTTCAGGTCAGCTCTGAATACTTTCTCGGTAGAGCTATAATTCCAATACTGCATTGACATACTTAGGTTAAAAATTTATATGTTATCTGAAGTGCAAATTTCACCAGACATCCTGTATCGGTGTTTGCAAACTCCAGCATCCCAAGAGGGGGAGGCCTCCTTCCTTGTTCCGTTTCAAGCCCCGGGCCCTCTCCCTGTCCAGATTAGCTCTTTTCCAGGTCTGCTCTTGAGGGGGGCGGCCCCTGCGCTGTCAAGCAGGATAGATCAGGGTCACAGAGGGGAGGTGTGAGAGCCACATGCCCTTTCCTGAGGGCTCTGAAGGTGGACATGGACTTGGCCCCTCTGGCCGAAGCCTGGTAGACCCCCTCTTTACCAGCGATCAATAGCCCAGCCTTTCTGGAGAGAGAAGTCATTGGGGCGGGGGACCTGGCTTGGTCCTGGGCAAGCCTCTTTGCTTTTCCATGCCTCAGTTTCATCATCTGCAAAAGAAGGATGCTATGGGCATCTGCCCTCCTGGGTTATCACGGGGAGCAGATGTGAAAGTATCCGAGATGCTCTCGACTGGGCATCAGGGACACCCACAGGGCACTGAACCAGGAGACCAGGCTTCTCATGCGGAGGGGAGCGATGGTGCAGGTTTACTGGGGATGCACAGCGTCTTTGCTCAGGGGACATTATCTATATGCATTTTAGAAGAAACACCACACTACCTGTTTATCTGCTTAATAGAATTCTGAGTCCGGAGGGGTCCTATCAGGTCTGGATGGCAATCTCTTTGCAGAGGAAGCAGCGTCACTGCTACAAATGGACTTAAAGTCCCCTGAGATCTTGGATGTCATACCAGGTCCCAAAGTCCGGGACCCACACTGTGTCTGTGAGTCCCCGGGGGCGGGGAGCAGGTCAGAATGTCATCTGGGCCTGCCCATTGTGTGAACTCCCAACATTTATTGACAGAATAGGAGGCAAAATGGGAGGTCTTAAAGGAGTCTGCGTGGCTTAGAATAAACTCAAGCACAAAGCACAGCCCTGGAGGATGGACGTGAGTGTCCTCCACGGAAAGTGCTTGCCAGCTCCACTTAATTTTCTCTGATGATAGCCCAAGATACTACATAAGTTCCCTGGCCCAGGTATTATTGGACACTTGTGTGTATTTTTTTCTGCTTTAAGCAGAGAAAACTTCGGCAGAGATGGCAGAAAGAGAGATGGGCTGTAGCCTTTATGACAGTGAGTGAAGTGAAGGTCACTCAGTCGAGTCCGACTCTTTGCGACTCCATGGACTTATACAGTCCATGGAATTCTCCAGGCCGGAATACTGGAGTGGGTAGCTTATCCCTTCTCCAGGGGATCTTTCCAACCCAGGGATGGAACCCAGGTGTCTTGCTTTGCAGGCGGATTCTTTCCCAGCTGAGCCACAAGGGAAGCCCTTATGACGGTGAACTAGGCACAAAGTGGGCGTTTGTGTGTAGCTTACGACCCTCACCACAGCGTGGCAAGGCGGATTTTGCTACTATTCTCATTTTGCACATGAGGTTAAGTGACTTCCTCAAGGTCACGGGTCAGCCGGTGGCAGATCTGGAAACTGAATCCAGGCCATCTTGCTTTGCAGTGTGCTCGCAGACACCCCAGGGCGCCCACTGCAGCCCCCCATCTTGCTCTGCAGTCTGTGCTCATAGACACCCCAGGGCGCCCACTGCAGCCCCCCATCTTGCTCTGCAGTCTGTGCTTGCAGACACCCCAGGGCGCCCACTGCAGCCCCCCCATCTTGCTCTGCAGTGTGTTCGTAGACACCTTAAGTTGCCCACTTCAGTGCCCCCAAATAGCCACTTTCTGGCTTTGTACCAGATCTTTTCAATCCCAAACCAATGACTATTCCATTCAAAAGCCTTTTCTGAGCACCCTTTGTTTCAGGTTCTGGGAGGAGCGTGCGAGAGAGAAAAAGAATTCCAGACCCAGCTCCTGCCCTAGAGGGACCGGTAGGAAAGAAGGGAGAGTGACAGGTATGACCCGAGCAGTGGGTGGTGGGCCACAGGTGGGCCCCAAAGGCAGGTCACAGATGCCACCATCCCTGGCTAGGTTTTAGCAAGGGGACACCTCCCCTTGCCTCCTGTCCTTGGCCTATTGTTTACCCCATTCCCAGCATCTCCCACACCCTGAAAGCTGGGGCCTTGGCTGACTTGCCCATCCTTGTACCCCTGTCCTCTCCCTTCCTGCCATTGCTAGCACAGCTAGACCCAGCGGCCCATCCTGGGGGTGAATTGAGGGGCGGCCAACAGTCCCTGGCAAGCTTTTGGTTTCCTGAAACCTAAATCCCCCATGATCCTGTCCTCCAGGGGGCAGGTGGCTGTGTGCCCCCCCCCCCCCACCATTCTTTCTTTCTGTCTGTCTTTATTTCTTTCTCTCCAGAAATGTCATTAGATCACCTTGAATAAGATGCTTAATCCTTGACCAATAAGCCCACACTCAGAGTAGCAGAACCATCAGCCATCGTGAGATTTATTGCATCAGATTCCTGGGTTAGCAGAAAGAATGTTCAGTTCGTGGGGAAACTCAAGCAGCTGATGCCACTGTGCCACCCCCATGAGCCCCAGGGAGAGACTCAGGTCCTCCCCTCCTGCCTCCTCCCTGGGGCCAGGAAAGCCGTCAGGGGTTGGCTGCCGTCTTTCTGATCATCTATCTCTTCCGACTGTCAGGATTAGACTTGCTCCATTTTGAAGCAGAAGTCTTTGACATCAGACAGGGTGGGCCATTTGAGGGAACATATTTCAACTTCAAGATGGATTATGATCGTGCAAATATTTGGAGAGCTTCATTTCATCTTTTCACGTGATTAGAGAGGAAAGCTCGTGATCAGGGCGTGTATTTTTTAGTCACTTCCAAACACCTTTCAATGGTTCACTCAACAATCATTTGCTGATATGCTTCCTATGTGCCGGACTCTGCAACATGCCGTGGGGATTGAGACCAGCTGATATTGGGAGCTCCCTGGAGACCCCCAGCCTGCCCAAGGAGCGTCACCCGGAAGACCACTGCAGCCGGCGCTGGCTGGGGCCTTTGCAATGATGTGATTCGGCGTGTGTTGGGTCCAGAGGAAATGATTCAGCAACAGCATCAGAGCACAGCTCACAGCCCGTGTGCTGGGTCTTTTGTCTCCTTCTAGGAAGAGGTTAGGAAAAAGCAGTCAAGAGTCTGGATTTGGTCATTGGTACCTGCCACTTCCTGGCCTTGGGCGAGTTACCTAGCCTCTCTGAGCCTGTTCTTTAGGAAAGCAGGGACATGTCACTCCTGCCTCACGGAGGCATCGGGAGGCCAGGACGGAATGGCACACACAGCACTCCCCATTTGCTGGGACACTGCGCACACAGGCAGCGGGCCCTTTACTGTTGCTACGACTATCCACACCCGCTGTGGGTGGAATCCGGAAGTTTCACACGAGCAGCCAGCTCTGGTCACGCTGCTGCCCGGCTCAGATGTCGTCACAGCCCTCTCTGCCGCCAGTAGCCCCCCTTCTGGGCCTTTGCCACTCCCAGCCACCGTCCCCAACCAGGCCGCCCAGGGGAGGCTCTCTCAGCGTGCACAAGAAAGAAGTGTGAATGTGAAAGTCGCTCAGTTGTGTTGACTGTTTGTGACCCCATGGACTGCAGCCCGCCAGGCTCCCCTGCCCACGGGATTTCCCGGGCAAGAATACTAGAGTGGGTTGCCATTTCCTCCTCCAGGGGATCTTCCTGACCCAGGGATCCACCCTGCGTCTCTTATGTCTCCTGCATTGCAGGCAGGCTCTTTACCACCAGTGCCACCTGGGAAGCCCATGCACAAGACTGCCTTCAAGCACACGTGGAACGAAACGCTCCCGAAATGCTCTGGGCTTGCTGCTCCCTGCCCCGGGCCGCTTGTCCTGCTCTCTGATAGGTCTTTCTGCCCTGGGAGTCTCCCTGGTCAGCTCCCTGTGTGCAGGGACATCGCAGGAGCCACTCCATCCAGGAAGCCTTCCTGGATTGCCCCTCTTTCACAGCTCTTTGCCAGTTCTTCCCATGATTCCTTTCAACTCGGCCAGTGAGCCCTCTAGGCCGGAGGTTGAATTTTCCTGATCCTGTGCCTGGTGCAAGTGGGCACTCCTGCTGTGTTGCCCCAGCCTGCAGCAGGGATGGGAACAGTGGTTGCACCAGGTGTGGTGTGTGTGGTCGGATGTGCCTGAGGTCTGAGGCCGGAGGATAGAGCAGCTACTTCCATTTACCAAGTCTCTGCCAGCTCAGGACCTCAGGGCTGGGAAAGACAGGGCTAAGGCCCTGGGTGGGCAAGCAGTGGTAGAGGGACAGAGTCTCTGTGGCCTCCTTCGCTTATTTGAAGGAGCAGCGACTCAGGTTTGAGGCTTCCCTGGTGGCTCAGAGGGTAAAGCGTCTGCCTGCAATGCGGGAGACCTGGGTTTGATCCCTGGGTTGGGAAGATCCCCTGGGGAAGGAAATGGCACCCACTCCAGTACTCTTGCCTGGAAAATCCCATGGACAGAGGAACCTGGTAGGTTACAGTCCACGGGGTCGCAAAGAGTCAGACACGACTGAGCGACTTCACTTTTTAACTTTAATGACTCAGGTTTGCAGGATGCTCTTGACGAATGGTTCAAGTTTTGCAAACACCTCTGGGGCTTCTCCATAGCTCAGTCGGTACAGAGTCTGCATGCAATACCGGAGACCTGGGTTTGATTCCTGGGTCGGGAAGATCCCCTGGAGAAGGAAATGGCAACCCACTCCAGTGTTCTTGCCTGGAGAATCTCATGGACAGAGGAACCTGGCAGGCTGCAGTCTATGGGATCACAAGAGTCGGACACGACTGAGTGGCTAAGCACACAGCACACACGGGGTAAGGCTTCCTTCCCCAGGGCGCTGCTTGCGGGTGTTCCAAACCAACTGCCTTCCTCTCCTGCCTTGAATTTCACTCTCCTCCCGGCTGCCATGAGTGGAGCTGACATTTGGGGGTACACAGACAGATGTGTCCTTGAGTTCAAGGTAGAGGGAGGCAGGGTGGATAGATATGCAAGTTCAGGAGTCTCAGAAGCCTCCTCTTGGTCCCCTGGACACTGGGGGGACTCGTGGTGATATCCTCCTAACTCTAGTCCAGGATGCTGTTCTTAGCCCACGGTGGGGCCCACGTGGCCAGTGTGGTTATGGACCCCAGGAGAAGGTTCTCCATCTAATGAATCTAGGAAATCCCTTGTGCAGCAATTCACATTGTCTAACAACACTTTTAAGATCCCTGAGAAGTCCTGCAAGAACAAAGCATGTTTGACTTTATTTAAACCAGGGCTCAGCCAAGTTTTTTGGAGGGAACCAGGTAGTAAATATTTGAGACTTCTTGCAGGCTCCCTGTTTCTGTCACAACGACTCCACCCAACTGCTGTCGTGTGGAAGAAGCCATTATTGTTGCTGTTTAGTTGCTCAGTTTTGTCCGACTCTTTTGCGACCCCATAGACTGTAGCCTGCCATGTTCCTCTGTCCATGGAATTGTCCAGGCAAGAATACTGGAGTGGGTTGCCTCCTCCAGAGGATCTTCCTGACCCAGGGTTTGAACTTGTGTCTCCTGCATTGGCAGACGGATTCCTTACCGATGGGCCACCAGGAAAACCCTGAAGAAACCATAGACAATATCTAAATCAGTGCTCCAATAATGTTTTATTTACAGACAGGAAGTGGGTAGGATTTGGCCTGGGATCCCCGATTTAAACCATCATCCCCCTCTGCTCCTCCTGACAGTGTTTTATGGGGTGCCTGGTACAGGCTGAGAATAGGCTTGAGCACAGCCACTTGTTTCCAAGTCAGGAGATTATCTTTCATGCACAGGGTCCACTCTTTAAGCTCCTGTGACACCCACAACATGAATATTTTAGAGCTGACTTCCTGCAGCATGGACGGAGGGCGGGCGTGATTATGTGTGAGCTCTGGTGGTATGGAAGCATGCAGGACAGAAAGCCCAGTTTATGACTCATTCAGTAGCAGATTGGCAATTATGCAATTCGTGACACATTTGCAACATTTGAAAGGGGAAATTTGCATTAGTTCACATTTTGCACAGAGGGAGGCTTTCTTTACATTTTGGTGCCACATTTTCTCCAGAGCTCAAGTCCCCCAGGAGGCACCGCACTCCTGTGAGTCCCCAAGGGCTGTGGGTTCTGTGGTGCCCGCTTTGGGAGCCACACCTCCCTGATGGCGTTACAGGTGACAAAGTACTTCTGCAGTCGCAGCAGAGTCTCCCCCACCCCCTCTCAGAAGAGTCTCAGGGGGACCCGGAAGCAGGGGTGCATCCCAGGCCCCGGGTCTCTGGGACCCTCGAACTAACCTTTACTATCCACTGCCTTTGGCAGGAATGGCACTCTTTGCATGTGCAACCCTGCTGAGTCAAGTGCATTGGAAAAGATGTAAGAAAGTCCCAGTATTGGCTTTTATTTAATTTCTTTTCATTAAAGTCTGCCAACAGCTAAAGCAAAGAGGAATTGCTTTCCTGAAGTCTTCTGGTCCTCAGGAGTTCAGATGCCCAAAGGGCCTTCCAAGAGCGAGGGTACCGGCTGGCAGGTGAGCTCTTAATCGTTAATTGATATCACTTGTACATGGAGTCTAAAAAAATGATACAAATGAACTTATTCACAAAACAAACAGACTCACAGATTCAGAAACAAATTTTGGTTACCAAAGGGGAAACATGTAGGGAGAGGGATAAATTAGGAGTTTGGAATTAATATATATATACTTGTTGTTCAGTTGCTATCAAATCTGACTCTGCGACCCCATGGACTGTAGCATGCCAGGCTTCCCTGTCCTTCACCATCTCCTGGAGCTTGCTCAAACTCATATGTCCATTGACTGGGTGATGCCATCTAACCATCTCATCTTCTGTTGTCCCTTTTTCCTCCTACCTTCTATCTTTCCCAGCAGCAGGGTCTTTTCCAACGAGTCAGCTCTTTGCATCAGGTGGCCAAAGTATAGGAGCTTCAGCTTCAGCATCAGTCCTTCCAATGAATATTTAACATTGATTTCCTTCAGGATTGACTGATCTCCTTGCAGTCCAAGGGACATTCAAGAGTCTTCTCCAACACCACAGTTCAAAAGCATCAATTCTTCAATGCTCAGCCTTTTTTATGGTCCAACTCTCATATCCATACATGACCACTGGAAAAATCATAACTTTTGACTATATGGACCTTTGTCAGCAAAGTAATGTCTCTGATTTCTAATATGCTGTCTAGATTTGTTATAGCTTTTCTTCCAAGGAGCAAGTGTCTTTTAATTTCATGGCTTTAGCCACCATCTACAGTGATTTTGGAGCCTTAGAAAATAAAGTCTTTCATTGTTTCCCCATCCATTTTCCATGAAGTGATGGGACCAGATACCATGATCTTAATTTTTTGAATGTTGAGTTTTAAACCAACTTTTTCACTCTCCTCTTTCACCTTCATCAAGAGGCTCTTCAGTTTCTCTTCGATTTCTGCCTTAAGGGTGGTGTCATCTGCATATCTGCACGTACACACTGCTATGTATAAAATAATAAACAAGGATGTACCATATAGCACAGGGAACTCTACTCAATATTCTGTAACAACCTATATGAGAAAAGAATCTGAAAAAAAAAAAAAAAAACAGATACATGTATATGTATAACTGAATCACTCTGCTGTACACCTGAAATTACACAACACTGTAAATCAATTATACTCCAATATGAAATAAAAAATTAAAACAAAGAAATGATGAAACATGAATAGAGTCTGTAGTTTAGCTCATAATAATATACCAGTGTTGATTTTTCAGTATTGACAAACAGGCTTTTGGCAAATCTAAATATATTCCAAAATAAAACTTCACATAAAAATTGCAAAGTATTACAGTAATTACCAAGATTTATCTTAAAATGATTTTCTACATTAAAAAAATAAAAATCATTGATCGAGCCCCTGAAGTCTGCTGGGATAGCACCAGGCACCAAACCCTCCTTGCTTGCAATCCTTGCTGCGATCTTATACTCAAGGTTCTGTTGTTCCCATTTTCCAGATGAGGAAACTGAGGCTGAGCACAGTTAGGCCACTTTTCCCCAAAGTCACATGACCAGGGACTGCAGAACCGGGGAGGGAACTCAGACCCCAGGGTCACAGACACATGCTGCCCCCGGCTCCTCCTGAGACCGGCCAAAGTGTGTGGTGATGTTGGACCAATAGTGACATCCTGTCAGCCCCTCTGTGGACTCGGGGGTCTCAGCCTGGGTTTGTGGCAGATGCCACACACATGGGGGTCTCCTGTAGTAGTAATTCTCCTGTCTGACCGAATTCTAAGCACTTTCACAGTGAAAGGACTGCTGCTGTTTCTACCTGCCCAGCGACCATTATTCATTCTTCAGGAGCGGCCTCTGAATTTTCCTTTGGGGAACCCCCTTCTTCTACTCTCAGACTCAGACCTTCCTCAAATCACAGGGATTGGTTCAGAGATGAAGACATGGTCCAAGCCCCAGCAGGAAGAGTCAAACCTAGGAGCTTTGCTGAAAGAAGTCACTGGCTCTGTGAATGTTGCCAGACTGGGGAACCTATGCCTAAAGGCTTCCCCGAGTGGCTCAGTCGGTGAAGAATCTGCCTGCAATGCAGAAGACACAGGAGACGCAGGTTCGATCCCTGGGTCGGGAACATCCTCCCAGAAGGAAATAGCAGCCCACTCCAGTATTATTGTCTGAAAAATCCCATGGACAAAGGAGCCCGGTGGGCTAGAGCCCATGTGGTTGCAAAGAGTCAGACACGACTTAGTGATTAAACAACCACCAAGCCTAAAGTGCCGGGATCTTCTTTGCTACCGTGCAGGAGTCTGCTTAAGAACAGAGCCTGCCTGGGGAAAAACAGCGGGTGATGGACGGAGGTGAGTTCCACACATCACCTGAGCACCTGGATCCAGCTGTGCCTGAAACATACACCTTGGAGTTTTCATTATCCAAGGTATTCTGAATTCTATCCTTTGTGCTTGAGCTTGCTTATTTGCGTCTCTATCACTTCCTTCCAGTGGAGTCCTGAGTCATAGACTCTCCACTGAGAGGCACCATTGTAACATGGTAATTAGGCCAGATTCCAGGCACAAAGTCAAGTCTGCTACCTATTAGCTGCATAATGATTTGAGTAAGTCACTCGATAGCTCTGTGTCTTCGTTTTCTCATCTGTGAAACAGGGATTATGATGGTATTCTCTCCTCATAGTGCTGTTTGATAAGGATTAAATGAACTGATACAAATAAGGCTCTTAGTATCGTGTCTGTGTGCACAGCTGCTCAGTCATGTCCGACTCTTTGCAACCCCATGGACTGTAGCCCATCAGGCTCATCTCTCCATGGGGATTCTCCAGGCAAGAATACTGGAGTGGGTTGCCATGCCCTTCTCCAGGGGATCTTCCCAACCCAGGGATCAAACCCAGGTCTTCTACACTGAAGGTAGATTCTTTACCATCTGAGCCACCAGGGGAGCCCAAGAATACTGGAGCGGGTAGTCTATCCCTTCTCTAGGGGAGCTTCCCGACCCAGGAATTGAATCTGGGTCTCCTGCATTGCAGGCGGATTCTTTACCAGCTGAGCTACCTGGGAAGCCCCCTTAGTATCATGCTTGTTGCTTATTATTAGCCTACGGAGGGCACTCCACCCTCCTGGGGGCTCCCCGTGGCAGGGCTCTCGTGATTCTCTATCTAGGGCAGAAGTGAGCTCCTATCCACATCCTCGACTGCCCTGGGGTTAAATAAAAAATGATAAAGTCTGCCAGTGGGAAGGAGATGAGGTTTTATTGGGAGCTCGGATATCAATATATTTGGTTAAGATTGGTTCTTGCTGTTTCCCCTTTCTTGACATACTGGCTTTCTTGGTAATTCAGTGAGTGGTTCCTTCAGATGGTGACAGGCACATGGGACGCGGACGGGGCAGAGCAGAGCTGCAGAGAGATGAGCGTTGCCTGAAATTGATTTATCCTGATTGGGTTCAGAGCCAACAACCTTTTAGGCTGAAGGAGAACTGTGGCACGCCAAGGCTACAGGCTGCTGCAGTCTCCTTTAACCCGCAGTTTCCAGTTGGGGAAATGGAGGCAGAGGGAGACTGCTCTGAGTCCATCGTGGGGACCAGGGCCAAGGAGTCAGCCATCCCCACACCTTCCCTCGGTCACCTTCCTTAGAGCACAGCGGTGGCTACACCATAACTGGCTGTGTGAAACTGGAGCCCTGGAAATCAGCTCCCCCAAAGGCAAAGCAAAGAGACAGGTCGAGGAGGGATCCGGGCAGCTTGGCACATCCTCAGCTTCCCTGCAGTGAAGCCAGTCGCTGGCAGGACCTTTCCCTGCAGAGGCCACTTTATGCTCTGAGCCAAGGTGTTCTAGCTCGGAGGTCTGTGTCTAAACACAGCCTCCACGGGCCATGTGCCCACCCGTAAGCATCTTCCTGTCTCAGACTGGTGGTCCCCTCTTCTAGAAAATGGGAAGAACATTAACGCCTGTTTCCCAGGGTTGTGGAAAGGTGAATAGGATTGTTGTTGTTCAGACACTCAGTCATGTCTGACTCTTTGCCACCTCATGGACCACATCACCGAGGCTTCCCTGTCCTTGACTATCTCCCAGAGTTTGCTCAGACTCTTGTCCCTTGAGTCGATGATGCCATCCAACCATCTCATCCTCTGTTGCCCCCTTCTCCTGCCTTCAATCTTTCCCAGCATCAGGGTCTTTTCTAATGAGTCAGCTCTTCACATCAGGTGGCCACAGTATGGGAGCTTCAGCTTCAGCATCAGTCCTTCCAGTGGATATTCAGGGTTGATTTCCTTTAGGCAAATAGAATAATATGAACCCAACACTTCATGCTGCAGGTACTTAAAAATCTGCTCCTCTCTCCTTCCCTAGCATTTCCTTTATCGTCCCAATAAGCTGGGATGCTTTTCCTGAACCCAGAGCATGCTGGGAAACCAGGATGGAGGCTCCATCTGGGAGCTAACAGTCTCTAAGCCGGTGCAGAGTGGGGGCTGGCCCCCTCCATGCTGAATCACCAGACTGTTTCCATTGTCTGTTCTGAGCTCAGCCCCTGCAGCACCCACCAGCCTGCGAGCTGCCCCCTGGGAGGAATGGGGCCTCTGCTTCAGCCAGGCCCAGGCCCCTCAGCTACCTGGGGCTGTGCACCGGGCGGTCTGGAAGCTCTCTCTGTGACCAGCACAAGGCTGGAGACGCCAGATGAGTGGCCTGGTCATTTGAAGGATGCTCTGGGTCTTGACGGGCTTCCCAGGTGGCGCTAGTGTAAAGACCCCATCTCCCAATGAAGGAGACGTGAGAGATGCTGGTTCGATCCCTGGGTTGGGAAGATCCCTTGGAGGAGGGCATGGCAACCCACTCCAGTATTCTTGCCTGGAGAATCCTAAGAACAGAGGAGCCTGGAGGGCTGCAGTCCACAGGGTCACAAAGAGCTGGAGATGACTGAGCAGCTAACCCACCACCAAGGACGCCAAGAGCTTCTCCGGTGGCTCAGTGGAAAGAATCGGCCTGCAGTGCAGGAAGTGTGAGTGTGCTCCTTGGGCCAGGAAGATCCCCGGAGGAAGAAATGGCAACTCACTCCAGGATCCTTGTCTGGAGAACTGCATGAGCAGAGGAGCCTGGCAGGCTACGGTCTGTGGGGTCGCGAACAGTCGGACACGACTGAGTGACCAGCAAGGAGACCCCATGGTGGGAGGCTTAGCTGAGCGCTTCTTTTCCTTCCTCATGCCTCTTCTTCGGCTGTGACATCCTACAGGGACACACGCAGTCTTCCCTGCCCCGCCCCCCGCAGCCCTGGGAAGGAGAGACCCCTGGGGGCTGGAGTGATCTGAAGGGAATGAATGATTGTCTCCAGGCTCAGTCCCTTCCTTGGGAAAACCCCACGTGCTCTCAGCGGCCGGCTGTGGGGAGGATTAACGGCCCTCTGCAAGGCTCTAATGGATCCATAATCGGTTTGCTTCATTAGGGTCCGCTGCCTGGGAAGTTAGCTGTGCACTTGGAGACGCGATAAATGAAGCTCTGCTGTGGGGCTCAGTGATGGGGGAGGGTCCCTTCTACAGACACCAAGGCTGTCCTGAGAGTCTGACCATCCTTAAAAGCCAGGAGCTTGGCCATGGGAAGCAAATTCACATTGTTTATGTTTCGGTCATTAGTGCTTTTGGAGGCCTTAAGGAAATGATTCTTAATCTTTTCTGGGTCATAGACCGCACTGAGAATTTAAAAACTGCACGTATGCATGTAGCCTCATTTGCAGGCTAGGTTGTTTTTTTTTTTTTTTGTCAGGCATGGGGTGGGTGTTACAGATTCTCTGAACCTATTCATGGCTCCCTTGGAAAATTCATGGACTGACACTGGTCCCTCACCAAGTGGGTGATTTTTGTTCGTTTACTCCTGTATCTATTTTTTAATTTACTTAACAAATATTTATTGAGTACCTACTATGTGCCATGGAGATGATCTCTCTTTTGTAAAGTTTTGAGATAGCCCTAAAGTGAGAGTAAATTTTTTTAGGAAATAGTAACTATAACTGTACTTTTTCAGATGTTTGTTTTCTTTTCCTTTCTAGGTAAAGCCAGGGAAGGAAGGATATGGGGAGACATTAGTGAACATATTCATCCTTTCAAGCTGTATGTGTTTGGCCATATGAAAGAGCCACTGACGGGATGTGAATTCACTCTGAGACCAAGAGACACGGAGATGTCCCAGGGTATTTTAAGTAACTTCTTTCTATTATGAAACAAGATATACTTATTTCCGTCTAAATCCTAAGTCTCCAAATTCCATAAGCCTACAAGAATGTTAGAATAGCCCCCAATGCTGCCTTGGTGGGAAGGTTCAGCTGCTGTCTTCACTTGGACTGAGAATCAAAAGATAAATTTTTGTGACAATTCTTCCGGTTTCAAGTTTTTTTCAGAATGAAGAGTCTTGATGGCTATGGACCTCTTGTAAAAGCTCAATCTGTCATATCTTGGGAGGCTGCCCACCATCATTTTGCATCACCAATGTGAAATCTCAATGCAGAACTTGATTAAAAATGAGGAAAAGAAAACTATAGATCAATATCCTCATATATTCAAAAATTACCAATATTATATCAAATTGATTTTAACAATATATCAAAAAGATTTCCTAAAGGAAATCAACCCTGAATACTCATTGGAAGGACTGTTGATGAAACTGAAGCTCCAATACTTTGATACGAAGAGCCAACTCATTGGAAAAGACCCTGATGCTGGGAAAGATTGAGGGGAGGAGGAGAAGAGGGTGACAGAGGATGAGATGGTTGGATGGCATCAGCGACTCAATGGACATGAGTTTGAGCAAACTCCATCAGATAATGAAGGACAGGGAAGCCTGGTGTGTGTCAGTCCATGGGGTTTCAAAGAGTTGGACATGACTGAGTGGCTGAACAACAACAAAAAAAGGTAATACGCCATAATCTTAAGTGGCTTTTCCTAGGAATGCAAGGTTTTTAAAAGTTGAGAATCTGTAATTGTAATTCATTCTACCAGCAGGTTAAATAATACATGATCATATTAATGGATTTTTAAAAAAGCCGAATTCAAGATCCTGTATCTGTTCCTGACTAAAACTCTCAGAAACTTAGGAAAATAACTTCCTCATCTGATAAAGTCATCTGTGGAAAACCTATAGCTAGCATCATACTTAACACTAAAGACAAAATATTTTCCTTCCTAAGCTCAAAAACAAGTCAAGATGTTCACTCTCACCACTTCCATTCAACATTTGTAGCCAGTTATATAATTCTAGTCAGTGCCAAAAGACAAGAAAAAGAATAAAGGGCATCCTGACTGGAAAGGAAAAAGCTAAACTGTGTTTATTCTTAAACAACATCTTTGTGTCTGTAGAAAGTCTTGTGGAATCTAAAAAAGAGCTAACAGTTGAGTTTAATTAGGTTACATGATGCAAGAACAATATATAAAAATCACTTTTTCCTGCCAACTAGACATGAACAAGTAGAAATTGAACTGTAAAATTTCTATTTACAATAGGGTAAAAATATGAAATGTTTAAGGGTTGCGTTACTTTTCTATTGCTGTTGTAATAAATTAGCACAGTCTTAGTGCCTTAAAACAAATAAGACACAACCATCCTCCTACCGTTCTAGAGGTTAGAAGTTCAAAGTTTGTCTCAAAGGGATAAAATCAAGGTATCGGCAGGGCTGTGTAACTTCTGGAGGCTCTGGAGAAGAATCCATTTCCTTGCCTTTCCAGGTTTTAGAGGCTGCCTGATTCCTTGGCTCATCTCTGATTCGTTGGACACATCTCTGACTCTGATCTTCCTATTTTCCTCTTATAAGGACCCTTGTGGTTACATTGAACCCACATGGATAACAGGATGAAATTCCCATCAGAAGAGCTTTTACTTAAGCACAACTGCACATGGTAATTCATGTTAAGTGACATGTTTGCAGGTTTCATAGATTGGGACATGGACATCTTTGGGGGCCAACATTTTGCCTACCACAATCTACCTTTTGACTTCCAAAGATTCACATTAATCTCGCATGCAAAATGTGTTTACCCCATCTCAATATCTCCAAAGTACCAAACATTATATAGCACCAACTCCAAGCCCCAACTCTCATCTAACTATCACCAGTTCAGAAGTTCTAAATCTCATCATCTAAGTCATCTAAATTGAGCTTCTCAGGTGTGGGTGAAACTCTGGGTATGATCTGTCCTGGGGAAAACATCCCTGTCTGCCTGTGGACCTGTGAAATAAGAAAGCATGCTATCTGCTCCCCAAATACAATGGGGAGGTGAGGAGACAAGCACAGGATACCAGATAGACATTTCTGTCCCAAAGGGAGAAAACAAAAAGGGGAAAAAAAGAAATCACTAGTTCCAAGCCATTTCAAAATCCAACCAGGCAAACCTCGTTAGATTTCAAGACCTATGAGTAATTTTCTGTAGCTCTCTGCTCTGCCCTTTGGTCTTGTGGCTCCAACCTCTGGACTCAAGGCTCTGTCTTCAGAGTTAGCCTTCCTTTATCATGAAGGGTAGCATGTGCTTAAAACTGGGGAGTTTTATCAGTCTGTTTCCTGCCTGCAGAGTCTTAGGGGTCTGAGATCCTTCTTTCATCCTGTCCTTTATCCGCCCCCTTCAGTCTAAGATGGTTCTTTTTGTTGGTATAAAATTCTTAACAACCTTGTGGTTCTCCTATGCGCACCACAGGGGCTCACTCTGCTAGACCTGGCTCTTCCACACATCTTCCCTAGATAACATCGTCTCTATTTTTGGCTTCTTCTGAGATGGCTGAAGGGATACATCAGTCACAGGCTCAGTCTCTTAAAAGAACTCTGTCTGACCTGATACGGTGACTTTTTGTTCCTTTAAGGTCCTAGCAGAAGGTTGTCCAGGTATACCCTCCTTTCTCTCTGGAGCAAGATTTTCCTAACAGCAAACTTCCCAGTGTTATATTGTCTTTTGCAAACTGAATAGACTGATGACTTCCCAAATCTTCAAGTTCTGGTTCCCTTTTGCTTCATATTTCTTCCAGCAATCAACCGTTCCTCTTGCATTTAAATATCGGCAGCAAGGAGAACCCAGGCTGTCCTTTCAAATACTTTGCTGAAGGAGTTCCCTGGTGGTTCAGTGGTGAGGAACTCACCTTGCAATCCATTCTGTATACCATAGAATATTAACATAGATCCTGAATGTAAAAGCTACAGTTTATGAAACCTCAAGGAGAAAACACAAGGAGATTTTTGCACACTTGGATTAGGTAAAGATTTCTTGGATATGACACACAGCTGGGGCCAGGGTGTTGTTCCTCCTCTTCTCACTGTGGGTGTGCTGGTGGTTCCTGGACCCACACAGGCTATTCTGTAACTGTGAGCAGGAGGCTAAGACATCATGATGGTTCATTCACTAAACCAGAGTCTGGGGCCACGTCCTTTCACATTTCTTGTTAATGTGAGACAATAAACCCCTGCTTCTTTCAGCCACTATGAGTCAGACTTCTGGTTAACTGCACCTAAGCACTTCTAACAGACACACTGCCTTTCAGATGCGAGCCTTAACTTCCCATCCCCAGTTGCCTCCTTCCCCAGGGTGAGATACACTGTTCCTCTAGGCCGTGGAGGATGCTCGCTCAGTCACTGTGTCAGCCCCCTCTCATACTCACCCAGGACCCCTAGTCCTGTCCCAGTGAGATCAGGGTCCCCAAGGAGTGGCCTGTCAGGGGCAGGTTAGGTAGCGAGTAGCTTAAGGACAAGGCAGGCAGGCCTGGAGCTGCTCTTGTTCATTGTCACCTGCGGGCAGAGTCTGTGGTTCCAGAAACAAGTAGGAGAGTCTCGTGGATCTTGTGAGTCACCCAGCAAGAAAGAGGATGCAGGCCCCGGTGGGTCGGAGTGGGGAGGTGTGCCCCATCCAAGGGCTTGCGGCATTGCCCTTGCAGCTCAGAGCCGCCTGGGTTCCCCACGTGGTCCAGACAGAGGGGACACGAATGCAAGTCTGTACCATCGTTTTCTCGAAAGAACAAACTCTTCTGCAGTTTCCAGGGGTGACCGAGTATTGGCCTTGGAAAGGCCCTGGAGGTCGGAGAGGCTCGGGCCCTGGCCCAACCCCATCACAGCCCCATCCCTGATGCATCGGAGCAGCCCCCCAGGGGAGGTGGGGCCACCTCTGGGAGCAGGGGCTCGTGCTGAGGCCTGTGCTTGCAACCTTCAGGCCCGGGCACCTGCTGGGTGGAGGGAAAGCGAGGACTGTGACATCCTAGAGTGGCAGCCTGTCCTGGAGTCTGTGGGATGGGGGAACAGAGTCCCCTGTGGAGAAGACCCCGGCCCTGGAGGCAGCTCTGCGTCTCACCAAGGAAGGCAAACTGGGCCTTGCTTGAGGAGGGGGCCTGAGCAGAGTCAGCATGGTGGAATTCAGGGTGCAAACTTTCCACCTTCCTGCAGTAAAGAGCTTCAGTGGCTTAACTTCTCCCATCGGGTAGGCGGGGGGCTACCTGGGAAAGGATGGGGTGGGGGAGGTGTTGCCTCGCTGGGAGGGGAGCTGGATGCCACACTCTTCATGCAAACAGAAGCCAGGCGTCCCACATGCTTCCCTTCACCCTGTGATGCTGGTGCTGTTTTGCATGTATTCCCTTGGCAGGTCCTCACTGGAGCCCTTTGCAGTGGATGCCGTCCTGAGCATCCCAGCATCGAGGAAATTGTGAGTGTCGGAGAGGCAGGAGAGGCAGGCAGCCATGGCTAGACCATGTTTGGATGTGGCCTGAGGGCCATGGGACCACTGAGGTCTGCCTTTGGGAAGAGGCTCTGGGGGCAGCGTGGCGAAGAGGGCCTGTGGAGGCTTTTGTACAGGAGACATCTGGGCGGATGTCCAGCCCTGCACATGGGTGGCTCTCTCTAAATATTTGCGGTTGAATGACGGAGGGTATGTAGAGGAGGGGGAGGGTTAGAGGGTTGTGTAGCAGGTGGAGGCTGTTCCCAAGCCCCTAACTTCATCTTTGGTCCTGGAGGCTGGGGGCTCAGGGACTTGCTGGCTGAGGGCCGGCCAGGTGGAGACGCCTGTTGTTCCCACTTCCGGCCACCCTCGTTCACAAACAGGAACGAGCAGCCGTTCAGGGTTTCAGGTGTTTCCTTTCTTTGTTTCTTAGTGTGTTCTCCTGGACACACACCTGGAGACACCTGTCTTTCTACGCCAGGGCCTTTGTTATCAGAGAGGAGTCATCTGACCCACATCCCACGGAGATAGCTCCTGGGAGGAACCTTGATGACGGCATCAAATGCTCGGTCATCAGCTCTCAGCGCGTGCGTTAGATGTATTAGGAGTCTTTGGAGAAAAGTCTTTCTGTGGTCGCATGAATTAGGAAAGCTCTGAGCTCCACATGTTAACAGTCCCTGGGTGGCAGGCCTTCTCAGGACCTTTAGTTGTGCCATAAGAATCTCTAAGAGGCAGCTTCTGTGTGCAGGACGCTCCAAGGATACTGGGCTGATGGGCCCTTTTTGCAGGGAGCATCCATCTCCATCTCCCACCCCTGCTACTCTGGGGTCAGGGAATAGTGGTCAGAGCCAGACTGGCCTCTGGGTGGGTGGCAGGGTGCTCTTCCCCAAGCCCCTCCTTTTTCTGTTGGGCAAACTGAGGTCTGGAGAGAGAAGGGAACCGCCTGGCTGAGCCAGCGGCGACTCTGGGCTGAGGACCCCGGGCAGGTTGCCTTATGTGCAGGCTTTCTGCCTGTGCTCCAGTTTGCCTGGTCCTTGGAGGGGCCTGCTCTTTCATTGCAAAAGACTCTTCTGGAAGGCCTCCGAGAGGGTGACTAGGGGTTGGGCTTTGCCCCGTCTGTGTCCAGGCCTCTGGTGTGGACCTGTATGAATGCGTCCTTCCCTGTCAGCCGAGAGAGCCGTGTCTGAGCACCGAGACAGACACCGGACAGAAAGCAATTAAGGCCCAGACTCCCCAAGGAGCCATTTGCAGGCCGGTTAGGCGGGAAGATGCCTGTTTGGGGGGCGGTGGCGGTAATGAGACAAGGGCTGGCTCTGGCCCCTCGGAGCCTTCCCACGAGGCCTGTGGACAGCACCATGGTGGGCACCGGGTCTGTGGGCTCCGTAGGGGCTGCCAGCTCGGGGGCGACTGTGCTTGGCTGGGAAATAGCTCAGGACGGGCAGGGAGGGGCCAGGATGTCAGAAAACCCAGCGTATGTGACGGTTTCCTTGCGTGACTGTCCCAGAGGGAATTTCATGTCACCGAGCACAAAGCAGGCCCTACCTTACTTCATCCTGGCGGATGTTTATGGCGGATGGGGGGCCTACTCCACACCAGGGGGCTCCAAGTGGGGCCTGGGAATGAGGAGAGGGACAGTGTCTGGTTTGGGTTCTAGGCTTGTGAGACCAAGATGAGGACTCAGGTGCCATTAAGTTTGCTGAGAGCTGATCCCCGGGAGCAGGATGAGAGAGAGGGGGCCGACTTGAACAGAGAAGAAGAGCTACTGCAGGTCTGAGGCTGTGATGCCCGATGCCATGGGGAAACGCAGGCTGGGGGTGGGCATCGGAGGGGATGCTGGTGCAGGGCCAAGCCGCCTGCTGGCTCCCTGCCCACTGCAGAGGTTTGCCCCAGGGGGTGGACCCTGCCCTCCTGGCTGCGCTCGGCCCAGGTGGGCTCCACAAGCACGATGTGGGGCTGTGCATGATGCCGGCGTGAGGTGGGTGCTGTCAGGGTGGCAGGGGGGCGGGGGGTGGGAGGTCACCAGACTCCTGTCCCCAAGGCATGGCTGGGTCAGAAGTGGCTGCCTGTCTCCAGGGCGTGAGGAAGTAGCTGGGCTCGGGGAGAAGAGAACAGAGGCAGCCCAACCCTTCTATCCTGTGGTCGTATTCCCACTCAGCTTCCTGTGCAGGCCATCAGCTACCCTCTAATAGCCATCACCACAATGTATTACCTTGGAAGAACGCGTTGTGAAAGGGCCGTTTTTGGAAAATGCGGTTCATGCAGCACCCCTCACGCTTCCTCCTGAGCAGGAAGCCAGCTGCGCCACTAGAACATTCTTAAGAAGGGTCTCAGGAATGGTTTACTTGCTGACTTCAGATTCTTCCTGAAAAACCGCAAGTTAGAAATTCAAGTTGGAATTAATTCCCCCTGTAGATATTGAAACAGTAATGCCGGTTTTTAAAAGGTGGTCCTGAAAATGTTGATCAAAATCCTGGAGACGAGCTCCACGAAGCCTGCGGAGGTGGCTCCCAGGTTAGTGGGAGGACTTTTTCCTCCTGTTTGGTGTATCTGGGTTGGGCATTTGTGAGATGCTCCCCACCTTGGGGGAGGTGTGTGTAGAGAAGTCTGTCCTCAACATCTGGCGGATGCTCTGCGTCTCCCTGTGGCCGGCCAAGCATCCCTGAGTGTGGGGCTGGGTGGTCATCAGAGGGCAGGGCTGGGGCAGGAAGGACCCGACCAGGGTGGGGGCAGCAGATGCAGGAACCTTGTCTGTAATCCAGCTGGTTAGATTCCAGCCACCAGAGCCCAAGGTAAGAACCCAAGGTCATTCCACCAATGCCCATTCAGCCTGGGTTGGTCCGGTGGTTATTGGCTTAGATGGGGACCCAGGAGGCACAGGCATCAGACTTTGAACAGCCCAAGGATGGAGGAAGATCATCTATATTAGAAGCCAGAACTGGGTTAAAACAAGACCCCATTGGTTGATGAGGGGGGACAGTCTTAGAAAAGGAAAAGCGTCAGGAACAAGCGGACAAGCTCTGCATCAGGTCCAGTTGTGAGTAAAGTAAGAGCTGCAGAGACAGAAGGAGCTGGTCCGCAGCACAGGTGGCACATTTCTGGGGAGGGAGCGGGTGTGCTCGCCCTCTCCCTCCCCTGGGTGGGCCCCCAGGGCGTATTTAAACACTGGGGCTGGCCTCTCCTAAGCTGATTGGACCAGACTTGATCCAAGGAGATCGTCTCTTGTGGCAGGATGAGTTCATCAGCTTCATCCCTCCCAGAGTCTGAGATCGGGACCAGAGATACATAGTGGCGCTGGAGCTGGGCAGCCACGTTTGAGTGTTCGAGCAGGTGCAGAGAAGAGGGTTCTGGAGGAGAGGGAGGAATGTAGAACCTGCTGGCCAGCGGGGGGTGATGAGAAACGGTGCAGCCGTGGGCTGGGCTGGGCTGGGCTGCAGAAGGCCACTGGCTTGTCCCAGCCAGCCTCGGGTCACCACGTTCCTTGCCGTCACTTTCTGCCCTTAGTTCCCTGATACGTTCTCAGGCCTCGCGTTAGCGTCCACCTTTTCTGAGCTGGCTTGGTAGGCTTTGGTCACTGGCATCTGATTCTCTCTGGGAGAGTCAGTGTCCTGGTTGTCATCAGCAGGGCGGAAGCCACTGGGAGGAGGAGCAGGTGGGGCGGGGATTGGCTGGGAGGGGTGGTCCTGCAGCTGTGTCAGACCCCTCCATGTTAGACCCATCAGTTCATCTGGGCACCATCCCCACAGAAGACACACCAGGCTGGTGTCTGTTCATGACGTATGACCTTGGCATCAAGGGCACCTGGACCCCTGGCCTTGGAGAAAGGGCTGAGGGTCATACATTCTGCCTGGAGGGGAGTAGACTTTGTGTGGGACAAAAAGTGAAAGTGAAAGTGAAAGCCGCTCAGTTGTATCCGACTCTTTGTGATCCCATGTACTATATGGTCCATGGAATTCTCCAGGCCAGAATACTGGAGTGGGCAGCCTTTCCCTTCTCCAGGGGATCTTCCCAACCCAGGGATCGAACCCAGGTCTCCCACATTGTAAGTGGATTCTTTACCAGCTGAGCCACAGGGGAAGCCTGGGACATAAAGAGCATTTGTAAAACGTTTCTGATTTATTTATTTCTCTGGCTGTCTCGGGTCTTGAGTTGAAGCACGTGGGATCTTTGTTGTAACATGTGCGATCTTTTATTGTGGCCCACGGATTCTCTAGTTGTGACGCGCGGGCTCCCGAGCACGTGGCCTTTAGTACTTTCACTGCAGGGCTCAGTTGCCCTGCAGCATGTGGGATATTAGTTCCTGGACCAGGGATCAAACCTGAGTACCCTGCATTGGCAGGTGGATTCTTAACCACTGGATCACCAGGGAAGTCCTAAGAAGCATTTCTGAAGTTTGAAGCTTTGTGAGAGGAAAAGGAAAGACTGTCCTGTGCTCTTTAAGGCTCTTGCATTGGTTCCAAAGGTCAAGGGCCCACTTTTGGCCTGGGGTGGGGGAAACCTCCTCCTGGGGCAGCCTGCCACAGGATGGGGGCACCTGGGTACAGGGTGCTCCCTGTACCTACAGCTGAAAGAATGGGCCTCACAGGACATGGAAGAATGGAGCTGATGGCCTGGACTGGACAACAAAGAACATCTTCACCCAGGTCAAGGACAGCGTCTAGGCATGACCTTGACGATGGTCTTGACCAATGGCCATGACCACAGAGACTCTCTTTACTTGCAGGTAGGACCTAGTCCCAGGGCAAGAAAAGCCCCTAACCATGACCTTGAAGATGAGTATGACCAACGATCGTGACCACAGAGAACATCTTCTTCACCTGGATGACACTGACGCCAGGGCAGGGACAGCCCCAGGAATGACCGTGAACCTGAGTGTGTTGCAGGATCTGTTGGGCCCTATGACCTTCAGGACAAGCAGGTGAGGCCTCTGGTCTGGAGACCCTCGGCAGGGCCGAGGAACTCCTCCCAGGGACAAGCTTGAGGAACCACAGCGGTCATGATGTTATTTGGAGGCTGTTGCTGTCCTACAGCTCGGGGGCGGACGCACGTGTGGCTGAGGGGATTTGGAGGAATAGTGGCGGTGGGTTCTCTGTGGGAGGAGGGATGGGGTGTTTGGAATAGGGGGAAGAGGCACAGGGTGGGAGGTACAGTGACCTTTTGGGCTGAGGACAGGGGAGGTCCCAGGAGGCCCTCTTTCTGTCTGGGTTACTTCCTTCCTTTTCTCAGGCTCCAGGACCAACTTCCTGGGCAGGTGAGCAGTGTTCCTTAAGGGACAACCACAGTGTGCCCTCCACCTTCCCAGACTGCCAGGCAGGTCTTGAGCCCCAGGGGTGCCCGAGCCCCTCCATCCAAGCTTGTCCCAGGGCTGTGCTGCTGGAGTCCATGCCCCACTGCCTCTTATCTGCTGCCTGCAGAGGAACCAGGAAACGGGCCATTTGAGGAGCCCAGTTAAAACCATTGCGGGCATCTCTGGGGAGAGACTCACCCAGGGAAGCTTTCCAGGGATGGCAGAGCCAGTGAGGGAGCAGGAGGAGAGGGCAGAGGAGAGTCTTGCCTGGGTCCTTCCCGGAAAGGGACTTGTGCAGGCTGGGGCTGTGGGTGTTTCTGGGGCAGCTGTAATCCAGCAGCTTTTTGTAATTATCTGTTAGTAATTATCTACTAAGACTTTGGTAAACAGCAGCCTGTTTAGCCATTCTTGAAGAATTAAATCATTACTTTTATTGCTCTATCCACTCGCTATTAACCTCCTAAGAGGCTTTTCTACCTCAGATCCAGGGTTTTCACTTGATGGGCTCCCAGGAGAGCATTTAAGGGGGGAGGCACTGGGGAAGGGAAGACACGCACGCCCCGATGTCTGCTGGAGGTGAGACTCTTGACTGTGGGCCCCATGGGCGCCCTGTGTCACACGTCTGTGTCACACGTCTTCCGTGACTTGGCGCCCTGACCATGGCAGGTCCTTTACAGGAAGGTAGAAGCTTCTCACATGGAATGTGTCTTAAGAAGCCAAGGGCCCAGCTTGGAAGGGCCTGGAGAGTTCTGGACACAGTCAGGCGGGCTGACCCGGTCCTGGGGTGGGTGTGGCAGCAAGACAGAAGGAGGTCCTGTTTGCCCTTGGAGGGTGCGCTGAGCTCGGCTGCTTGGATGAAGGTCAGACAAGGATCAAGGACAAACCTTCAGAGAGGCTCTGCCCTGACTTCCCCTCCGGCCAACGTTGCCCTTTTCTTTCTGGACATTTCAAGGGCAGCCTGAGGCCATGACCACGAGGATGAGCCCCCTGCAGCATGGGATGGGCCCCGACCTGTGGGGAAGGTCTGTGGTCTGGAAGCTGCTGCTGGGGAAGGAGAGCTCCTCCCAGGGGCCAGCTGGAGAAACCACGGCCGCTCATGAGGTCTCTTAGTGACCAAACGTTGCGTACAATGTTTGCTGGCCAGTGGTGCTAGGGGTAAAGAACCCGCCTTCCAGTGCAGGTTAGACGTAAGAGACGCTGCTTCGATCCCCGAGTTGGGAAGATCCTCACTCCAGTATTCTTTCCTGGAGAATCCCATGGACAGAGGAGCCTGGCGAGCTTCAGTCCATGGGGTTGCACAGAGTGGGACATGGCTGAAGCGACTCAGCACAGCGCACAGCCCATCTGCGTGGTGTCTGTCACGCGAGGGGATTTGGAGCGCACGATGGGCTGGGGTGTTCTGTGCTCTGAGCCGCCTCCTGGTGGGACTGTGTTCTCACCAGGCCTGAGTTGCTGCACAGATGGCACACAGGCCAGCTCCCAGGGCTTACCGTCGGAAGTGGTGGGCGTGGGACTGTGACTGCCTCTTTCCTCAGAGGGTCTCGTGTGTGGTCAGGGGTTAGGCATTGCCCGGTCACATGGTAGGCAGGCAGTGGGTGTCCAAGGAGTCCCGACGGGGGTCACAAGTGGACTGACCCCTGAGTGCCTCCTGCGTGCCAGGTGCTGCCCCAAGCAGGAGGAGTGTAACAGCAAGGACACCTTGACGGCTTCCCTGTGGCTCAGCAGTAAAGAACGCACCTGCCATTGTAGGAGACACATGTTTGATCGCTGCGTCGGGAAGATCCCCTGGAGAAGGCAATGACAACCCACTCCAGTATTCTTGCCTGGAGAATCTCATGGACAGAGGAGCCTAGCAGGCTATAGTCCATGGGTTGCAAAGAGCAGGGCACAACTTAGCGACTAAACAGCAATAGCCGGGAAACAGCCTTCGCTGTCGCTCAGAGGCTACTCTAGAGGAGAGGATGGTGACACGCCTTGAAATAGGACTAAGCTCGGCACAGACGCCAGACATCGTCCTTGCCGATGTCCAGCAGGAGATCAGATCTTCAGGCCTAAGTCTCTAGCTTGCTCTGTAAACTCTGAAGCCATTATACATGAAGTGAAATGAAAAGAAACGAATGAATAGGATCAATGTAAATCTGTTTTGGAAGAGGCCATTATAATGGTTCATTCTGAAAATCCTTCTGAAGCTGAGCTTCTCCATTTTCTTTTTACCAATCAAGAAACCCTTGGTGTAGAGTGGTGGAGACCCCAAACTGGATCACAGATTTGTTGACAGATTTTAAAATACGCGATTTAATTTACATCAAGGACTTAACGGGGCTTCCCTGGTAGCTCAGATGGTAAAGCATCTGCCTGCAATGCAGGAGACCCTGTTCGATCCCCGGGTTGGGAAGATCCCCTGGAGAAGAGAATGGCAACCCACTCCAGTATTCTTGCCTGGGAAATCCCCATGGACAGAGGAGCCTGACGGGCTACTGCCCTTGGGGTTGCAAAGAATCAGACACCACTGAGTGACTAAAACGTCCACTCTCACAAGGGCCTGACAAGCAGAAAAACAGAATGATTCCCATTTTTGTATAAATTACCTTCATTGCTAAGTTCTGTGAAATGGGGATTGTATCAGAAGATTGAGGTTGGATAGTTGCTTTGCCTTCAGAGTATAGGTTTTTAAACCTGGTTTGCATCCAAATGAGTGGTGAGATACTAAAACAAAATTACGATTGCCCCAGATCTACCCAATTCCAAACCTCTGCAGGTCCCAAATCATGTCACCTTATAGGGTGTCCCATGGAGAGCCGGAGTGAGGGGCGGGGGACAGAAAGACGCCACGAAGGAGCCGCTGATGGGAAGGTCGCTGAGCCTGAGCCCTGCTCCCTGGTTCCAGCAGGGGCTGTCTCCGGGGGTCCCTATGGTCCAGCCCCAGGGCTGTCTTCTTTTCCACTCCCCAGGTTCTCCTTACCCTGTTCTGGTTCTGCCTTGTCTCCTCCTTGGGCTACGCTGGGTCCCGGGCTGGGACACCTCATTCTTTGAGGGGAGCACACCCCAGACAAGCCCATGGGGAGGGGCCCTCCAGGCTAATCGTGCCAAGCTGTGGGGCTGAAAGGCCTTCTCTCCATCAGGTGAAGAAGGGGAAGAAGGAAGGACTGAGGGGACCAAGCCTCTCCCCCGGTCCCAGTTACAAGGCTGCTCAGGTGACCGATGCACCAGCAAGGGCGGGGCGGTGCACACACCGGGCATTTGATAGGTCGAATCCTCCCAGAGGCAGGAAGGCGGTTCTTTCCACAGAGCAGCGGGAAGGCCCCTGGTTGAAAGATTATTCGGCACATCTGATGGGGCATCACTTGGAGAGTATGTTACGAGAGCCCCTGGCTTCCGTTAGGCGGGACTCTCTTGCTGGCTCTGAGGGAAGCCGGGTGCACGCTGTGAGGTACCCTATGGAGGGGCCCCAGAACCAAGAACTGAGGGCCGTCTCCAGGCAACACCCAATGAGGAGACCGTGGATCCAACGCCTTGTGAAAAATGGCACCTTGTGTGTGAGGTTTGAGTTGAACCTTGAAGTGACTAGCCCCCAGCAGACACATCGTTTCCAGCCCTGTGAGAGGCCCTGAGCGAAAGGACTCAGACAAGCTGTCCCTGGGTTCCTGGTGCACAGAAACCTTGGGGCAACAGACGCTTGTTGCTTTACAGCTGCTGAGAGTGGGGTCATTTGTTACCCAGCAGTAGCTTACTAATACAGTTACCGCGAATGGTGCCAGCCTCACCTGTGCTGACCCCAGGGGAGCTGCCTGGCTGCGGTCTAGACTTGGGTCTCAGCCTACCCACTCAGCTGACCACTTGAACCCTGGTCAGCCAGGAGCCCCGAGCAAGTGGGGGGGGGGCACTGAGAATATGAGGGGGGCTCCTAATACCTGCCAACTTCTGGAAAACCAAGTCAGCCTCCCTAAGACCACGGGAGATGAATGAGCCTGTGAGTGAGACCTAGGTTCAAGGCCAGGTTCTACCGTCTGTACTGGCGTGGCATTCAGCAGCGTTTTAAGATCTCCTGGAGGTTTGGCTCCCAAGTGGCCTTGCTGGAGCCGGGAGAGGGCCACACAGTAACCAGGGCTGAGCAACAGCATCTCCAGGAAGAGCTTGGCACTAGAACGTGGCGGGTGCTTGATACAGACTCGACCCTGTAGCCATTAGGTTGCTCAGCGTATTGTCCTCCATCCAGCCACTGCTGTCACAAAGCCCTTGCCGTACCCTCGGGATGCCCAGCTCTAGGAGGACTTGGGGAGGATGTCTGTCTCTTATACACATCTAGATGTGTATAAGAGACAGCTCCCATGCAGTCCTGCCTAGAATACCAACACCTCTGTTCAGCTCCCAGAAGCTCCTGCTCTCCACCCACCGTGGGTGCCGTGGGTCTCTGCCCAGCTCTATGTTTATTTCTTGCAGTATGAAGCAATGATTTAATTCTTGCCTGGGCTATCATTCAGCCCTAGTTCGTGCTGAAGTGAAACATATTTCAGCACCCACTGATTTCCATATAGATAAAAAAAGGAAAAAAAAAAAAAAATGGAGAAAGGAAACAACCTCAACCAGCGTCTTCACAAACTATGCATTTGAAACGTGTTTCTTGAAGATGGATTGCTCCGTTAGGCTGCTAAGAGGTTTTTCTTGACTTGTCAACAGTTTTATCCCCCCCCCACAGACATTCTTAGCTATAAATTATTCATTGCCCGGTTAGTGGTTAAAAAAAAAAAAGATGCCTGGAGCTGAAGCACTTTCTTAATTCTCCCTCTGCTTTTCAGATCCAAGTTGTTTTTTTCCTTTTGACTGCTGGAAAAGTAGAAATGACTAGAATTCTCCTGAACTGGAGATTCAGGCTGGACCCAGCAAGAGTGTCGCCTTGAGCCCAGCGTAAGCTTGGCTGGAGGTGGGGAAGTCATTTACAGTCTGGGGTTAGGCAGGACACTGGGGCAATCAAATATATATGTTGAGACAGGAGATAGGTGTGTTGGGGGCTTTCTTTTTGTTCTGTTGGCAGGAGCTCTAGAGTTTCCAAAAAGCCGAGAGGAGACTTGATTTGATGCTAGGCCCAGCCGTTTCAGGGCCCACAGCTGGAAAGGATTGGAGCCTTCCTCTGTTGACCTGATTCCACTCTCCTGGGGCCCCTCTCTGCCAGCAGACAGCACCCTCTTGTCTTTCTCCCTCGTGCCCACCCTCTCTTGTCCTGCACACCCCTGGACCACCTCCCCCACCTCCAGCTGACCTCCTTCTCCAACAGGGATTCTCAGATCCCCTGCCCCCCTATCTCTGTCCCTCCGTGGGAGGTGGATGGAGGTGGTGGTCGGGTTTAGCCTTCAGAATTAGGGGCCCATATTAGCTGCAGTAAAGCCCACATTTGTTGTTCAGTTGCTCAGTTGTGTCTGACTCTTTGTGACCCCATGGGCTACAACATGCCAGGCTTCCCTGTCCTTCACTGTCTCCGAGAGTTTGCTCAAACCCATGTCCATCGAGTCGGTGATGCCATCCAACCATCTCATCCTCTGTCGCCTCCTTCTCCTCCTGCTCTCAATCTTTCCCAGCATCAGGGTTTTTTCTAATGAACTGGCCAAAGTATTGGAGATTCAGCTCCAGCATCAGTCCTTCCAATGAATATTCACGATTGAAAGCCCCACATACTGGGTGGCTTAAGACAACAGGAATCCAGCCTCTTGATTTCTTAATTCCCCCTTTGCTTTTCAGATCCCAGTTGTTTTTTTCCTTCCTATTGCTGGAAAAGTAGAAATAAGTAGAAGTCTCCTGACTCAGAGGTTCATGCTGGGGCCCAGTGAGAGGGTCGTGTTGAGCCCTGGAGTCTAGGAGTCAGAAGTCAGGTGTCAGCATGGCCGTGCTCCCTTGAGACTCGGGGAAGGATCCTTTCTCACCTCCCTCACCCCCAGTAGAGGTCCGCTGTCCCTGGCCTGCAGCTGTGGTCCCCACTGTCACATGGCATCCGCCGTGTGTGTCTCTGTGTCCAATCTTCTCTTCTTCTAAGGACACCAGTCATGTTAGATGAAGGGCCTACCCTGAGCCTCATCTGAGCTCCACTGGAAATCACCTGCAAAGACCCTAGTTCCAAATTAGGTCAACTTCTCAGGTACTGAGGGCTGGGACATCAGCATATTTTCTTGTGGGGGAGGCATGATTCAATCCTTGACAGTCAGAGGAGGGAGGAGACCCCAGTGAGAGGGGGAGGAGGCCCCAGAGTAGCCAAAGGGTCAGACGGTCAAAGACTTCCCCTTCTGGTGAAACCTCACCTTCCCCGGAGGTCCTTATGCACCAAGGCCCTTCTCTGGCCCTGACTGTGCTGGGGTGCCAGGCTCTGGTGTGGGTCCTTTCACGCTGGGTAGACAGGGAGCATGCTGACTGCAGGACTGATGCCCCTGGAGTGGAAACAGGATCTCCCTGGGAAAGTGGCTGCCTTCGACCCTGTCCGGTGTCCAGGTCTGAGGGCATAGTGTCTGCCTGCCATCGGCAGCAGGAGATGTGACTTGGACGTTATCTTGACACCTAATTCCCACCCCCAGCCCACCACCCACATTCTCTCGTGGCACTTGGGCTTTGCGAGGGTAACGTTTCTGGGTGGGCTCTTGGAGGGCTTCTGTGCTTTGCTGCTTAATCCAGAGAGTACTGGCAGGTGGTGGCTAAACAGCCCACTGTGCCAGGGCCCTGCTGGACGAGGCAGGGGCACGTGGGGAGTGGTGCTGGGTCTCAGGCTGGACCCTGGATGATTTTCCTCCCACCAGGCCAAGAGCTTTGGTTTTCAGAGAAGATCTCCAGAAGATGGGTTTATAAACACCAGGAGGTATGGGTTTAGTCGAGGGCATCCAGTACCTGGCATACACCACCTCTTGCCAGTCCCGCTGTGGCTACCATGTTGAGTTCCATAATGCAGACAGGAGACCTAAGAGGCAGGGGCCTGGAGGTCTCTGTCTATCTCATTGGATGTGATGGTTACTTTCTGGGTCACCCACCTTTGGTTCAATTTAAGTTAAAGTCAAACTAAGCAGCCTTTGATTGGAAGCCCTGGGGTTCTCTGGAACCCAGGCCACCTCTAAGCATGAAATTGAGTCTGTTTAGGGTGTTGCTGTTGCTGTTCAGTCCTAAGTCATGTATGATTCCTTGCAACCCCATGGACCGCAGCATGCCAGGCTCCCCTGTCCTCCACCATCTCCTGGAGTTTGCTCCAATTCGTGTACATTGAGTCAGTGATGCTATCCATCCATCTCATCCTCATTGCCCACTTCTCCTCCTGCCCTCAGTCTTTCCCAGCATCAGGTCTTTTTCAATGAGGTCTTTTTCGCTTTTAGCATCTAGTGGCCAGAGTATTGGAGCTTCAGTTTCAGCATCAGTCCTTCCAATGAATAATCAAGGTTGATTTCCTTTTAGAATTGACTGACTGGATCTCCTTGCAGTCCAAGGGACTCTCAAGAATCTTCTGCAGCATCACAGTATGAAAGCATCGATTCTTGGGCACTCAGACTTCTTTATAGTCCAACTCTCACATCTGTACGTGACTGCTTGGAGAGTAGGGAACAAAATTGGTCACCCCTAAATGTCTCTGGCATGTTGATTACTTTTCATGCTGAAAACGATTAAGGCCCAAAAGAATCAGGAAAGAAATTTACTTTGCCCCTAAGTGTCTGAAGAATTTAGATAGAAGGTCTGTTATAGGAATAGAGCTATCACTAGAGACATCTGCAGAGAATATGGACTGGGTGTGGTGGGGAAACATTTAGAGATCAGAGTCCACTCTATGTCCATTGTCTCTGCTTGGCCCAGCAAACATTTATTTAGTAAACATTTGATTTCCCAACTCCTTGTGAATTGCCTTCCTCCCTTTCAGTCTCACACCATTACTCCCAACCCTCAGCTGTCTTTAGCTAAAGGTGGTGTTTAAAGCGAGGACTTTGGCCATTTGGGGAGTTGTTCAGTTTTCCTGGGTCTCTTCCATGAATGTGTGTGTGTGTGCCTCAGTTGTGTCCGACTTTTTGCTACCCAATAGACTGTAGCCCTCCAGGCTCCTCTGCCCATGGGATTCTCCAGGCAAGGATACTAGAGTGGGTTGCCATGTCCTCCTCCAGGGGATCTTCCTGACTCAGGGGTCGAACCCTTGTCATTTATGCCCCCTGCAGTGGGTTCTTTACCACCAATGCCACCTGGGACGCCTCTTCCATGTACACATGTTATTAAACTTTTGCTTGATTTTCTCCTGTTAATCTTTCTCGTGTCAATTTAATTCTTAGACCAGTCAGAAGAACCTAGACGGGTAGAGGAAAATGTCCCCCTCCTCAACAGGGGCAAAGGGGGCTGAGGGAATGGACAGGAGATGAACTGGTGTGAGTTCCTGGCCTATGGCAGTTGAGGAAGAAAAGAAGAAATACAAAGTTCTCTCACGCACAATATTTGACTTAATTCTTACAATAGTACACCCGTTGCACAGATGAGGAGACTGAGGGTCAGGGAGGCCAAGGGCTCTGCCTGGTAAATGGCAGAGTCTAATGGACCCGAGGTTCCTGAATGAGAGAATTTCTTCTTCAGACAGGTGGCTTCCATGTCCCTCTGATCACACAGTAGTGGTGGTGGTGACTTGGTTGAAAGGACCTTTGGGAAAATGAGATTCATTCCCAGGACTGGTATCTGAGCAGAAACCTTTGGAGCTGACTGCTGGCTTCTTTCAGGCTGTCTGGGCCCCTGCTCTTGTACCACATCAGGATGTCAGCCATATTGACAGTGGAGCTTCAAAACCCAGGATGGGGGGGCTCCACCCATGGGGCACCCAATAGGGAATGACTCAGGGCACGGAGAGGTAGCGGGGACCCGAGAGAACAGATGCTCTCCTGGGGGGCATCCCGAGACCTTCCGTTCAGAGGTGAAGAGTCAAATGAGAGAAAGTCTTTCGAAGACCTGCTGTATAGCACATGGAACTCTGCTCAAAGTTGCGTGCCATCCTGGATGGCAGGGGGCTTTGGGGGAGAATGGATACGTGTATTTGAATGGCTGAGTTCCTTCTCTGTTCGAGCTACCACAACGTTGTTAACTGGCTATACACAACACAACATGTTTTTGGTGTTAAAAAAAATTTTAAATAATTAAAAAAAGAGAAGATCTTTCGAAATGAGGCTTTTTCAGGGAGCTCTTGAAAACATTTGGCAGAAATCTGGACCATTTTAAAGAGAAACAGGAGAGGCAAGATGTCCAGAAATTAATTCCATCATCTTTTCAACTGTCCAAGTCATTGAGTTTTGTTTCCATTGCACTGTTTTTTTTTTAAGACCAAGTCCTTTGAAATAATATTGCGATGAATATGGAGGTCATTGGCTTTTTGTATTCCTTTTTTATTAACGCAGTTTATCCACCATATAGTTCATCTATTGAAAGTGCACAGCTCTAGCACAGGGAACTCTACTCAATATTCTGTAATAACCCAGGTGGGAGAAGAATCTGAAAAAGAGTGAATATATGAGTGTGTGTAACTCAATCCCTTTGCTGAACATCTGAAACTAACACAACATTATAAATCGACTATACTCCAATAAAATTTTTTTTAAAAAGCTAAGAGCACAGCCCGATGGTTTTTAGTATATTCTCTGAGTTGTGCGTCCACCACAGTCAATTTTAGAGGCTTCACTGTCCTCAGAAGATGCAGCCTTGGGCAGGAGTCTGAGCCCAGGACTCTGGGATGACAGTGGTCTTAGCAGGCTGTCTGATCGTGTCTTTTCCTGATTCTTCTGTTAAGCTGTTTGCTTCAAATGGTAACATGCCCAGTCCAGCAGTAGGTAGTAGACTCCACCTGTCAATTGCTCTATTGTTTTAAAAAATGCCCAGAGACTTAAATCCCTCCACAGTCTGATCCAGTTAAAATCAGGCAGGGGTAGATTCTGAGGCCAGTTTCAAGGTTTGTTTGGAGCTCAGGAGGGTTCTTCTTGGCTGTCTCTTTTTGTGGTTCTCTCTGGTGAACTATCTAGCTTGGGTTTAGCTTATTGTTCTTAATAAAGAGGGGCTGTTGTTTTCAAGAGCGCCCTTAGGCATGAACTTCCTCACATTCTGTTTTAAATAAATTTAGTTCTTTTGGGAGCACTTCAGAGAACCTTCTTTTCTCTTGGACCGCATTTCCCCCGAGAAATCCTCTAGTTCTGGAGGCAGTCCTCAGCATGTCTCTTCCTTGGAGCCTGTGACCCAGGAGTGAGCTGGGCGGAGGGGTTGGGGCCCCAGTCCTCTTAGCCTGCCCTGCTTGGGCTGAGCCTCTGTCCCATGACATGCCTGAGGACGAAAAGTAAACATTCGACATCACCTCCTGCTCCTTCCGCCTCTGTAACTCAGCTTGCTCCTTGCAAAGTCTGGGTCACATAGGTCTCAGAAAGTGGGGACTCACAATCTCACTCACCCTTGTCTTGCTCTTTACAATCGCCCAGCCCCTGCGAACCCACAAACCCGCTTAATCATGCCTGTCCGGGCATAAAAACTCTGTAACCCCTTTGTTCGGGGCTCAGAGCTTGGAGTGTGACCTCCTCTGGGCCCGTGGGACTAATAAACCTGAGTTCTCCAGCTCTCCGAGCGCGGTGCTTGGTTTCTTGAGTACTGGCTTCTGCAACACACTCACCGGGAATTTAGCCTTTTCAGCTTGGAGTTGGCAGAATGAGAAATGCTGGTGGCTGGTCCCTCCTGATGAGATATATAAGCCTTGATGAGGATTTGAGGGGTCGGGGAGCCCTGCTTTCTAGGCCACACACATGTGGAGTGAAGCTTTTGTGAGGTTGAGCTGCAGTGGAGAGGGAGAGGGCAGGTTGCGGTTGAAATGCCACAGACTTGCTGTTCTTACTGAATTTTAGTAGATTTTCTCGAGTAAATGTTTCTTTGTTTGTCATATGCCCTTAAGGCAGCTCCCAGAGACTTTAAATTGTCTTTTTTTAAAAAACAGTTTTTGCCAGCTTCACTTCTTCCATGAAGTTACTCAGTCATCCCAGAAGTGGAAACTGTTTTAATAATGAAGGCCTCTTTATATTATGAATTTGCCTCCAGTGGTATGGGATAAGTTTTGACAAGTCATATTCTAATTCTCTGTTGTATTTATAATTCATTTTCTGAACCCCAAAGAAAGGCTCTTCTAGTTTTCAACTGGGTTGTCTGTCTATCCATGTATTTATCCATCTATTTTGCTTTTCAGACTTTCAGCATTCCAGCCTAGCTTTTATTGGATTTTGTGGTTGACAGAATGGCTTGTACAGTTTCTGCTCTTTGAAATTTAGAGGAGTTATCTTTCTGGATAAGTAAGTGTAAGTTTTTTTACAAATGCTCCATCATTTGTATACCTGTGAGAAAAAGGTATAGACTCTTTTAATACACAACATACAGCATCTCTCTGTTAATTTACTTTATTAGCTACATTGTTTGATACCTCTAGGTGGATAGTAGACAATATTCCAGCAGATAGAGATGGGGTAGAAGGTAAAAGAAATTGCAAAGCAAATGTTGAAAGCAATTTTAGCTAGCTCATCATGATTTCAATGGAAATAATACTTTAAAAGTCAATTTATTTATTTGTTTTTGGCTGTGTTAAGTCTTTGTTGCTTCTCTTGCTGTGGAGCACGGGCTCTGAGGGGGGCAAGCTTCTGTTGTTGGGGCACATGGGCTCAACAGTTGTGGTGCGCAGGCTCAGTTGCCCCACAGCATGTGGGATCTTTCCAGACCCAGGATCGAACTCATGTTCCCTGCATAGGCAGGAGGCTTCTTAACCACTGGACCACTAGGCAAGTCCCTCAATGAAAATAATACTTGATGCATTTTCCTCAGAAGCTTTTCCAGGTAGCAATTTGGCTTAGAAGGGACCCTGTAGGTTTTCCGGTTCCTACTTCCTTGATTTATAGACGAGGAAGATGACTTGCTCAAGGTCGCATAGCTGGCAAGCTGAGGCTGGGATCTGAATTCATGTCCTCGGATTCTGGGAAAGATGTGAAGTCTCTGTGTTTGCCCTGCGCCTGGTTCACTGTATTTTGTTTCAGTTTTCGTTGTTATCTCTGAGGCAGCTGGTGGAGATAGGCCTTCTTGTTTAAAAAGGCCTTCTAGGACTTCCCTGCTTGTCCATTGTGCTTGTCCTCTGTGCTTCCAATGCAAGGGATGCAGGTTTGATCCCTGGTCTGGAAACTAAGATCCCACATGCTGTGTGCCATATATATGTGTACATACACATACACACACACACACACACACACACACACACATATATAATATATTTATTTATTTGCAGGTGCTTTACAATTAGCAAAGCACACCTTTATATGCCTCATCTAATATAATCTTCACAGCCAGTGATGTTTAAGCCTGCACTGCTACCCCCGTCCTGCAGGAGAAGAAATGGGGGCTTAGAGGTGGCAGTCCGGTCAGAGCTGGGGTCTTCCGCCTCCGAGGCCATGCACTCATTCCCAGGGCCCTGGAGTCCTGTCTCACCGGAGCCCAGAGCCAATGTTCAGACTCATTCACTTCCTGCACGTTTTTCTTTTTTTTTTGTGGAGGGGGGCAGTAAAATTGTAACATCCTGGGACGTTTCCTTCCTCCCTTGGAGCCGTGCCCTGAACAGCTGGCTGGGTTTGTGAATGCAGTGATAAGTCTGGGATATTATTATTTTTAAAAAATATCACTGTAGTCTCTACACCTGCTGTAAGTAGGTTATACTCGGCTGGAGTGCGCTTGCAGCCTCTCTCTGCAATCTCCTGGGACCGTCTCAATTCATTCATGCCATTGTTTTCCTTCCTCCGCAGGAACGTTTAAGCAGCCACGTCTCAGCTGCACGCCCCGCTTCCCCCAACTCCCCCAGTGCTGCGGCTTAGCCAGCGCTTCCTGTTCTCATCTGGGAGTTTGGACCCACCTGTGGATGGCATCACTGACTCCATGGACATGAGTCTGAGCAAACTCTGGGAGATGGTGAAAGACAGGGAAGCCTGGGGTGCTGCAGTCCACGGGGTCGCAGAGGGTTGTACTCGACTTAGCGACTGAGCAATGGAGTGATCGGGGGCTCCTAGTCCCCCTCCTCAAATGTTGGGGGCGGGAGTTTAGATGGTCATAGGAGTCTCCAGGTTCTGATCATCTCTGAGTTTACCAAGAAGCCCTTGTTTCCTGGAAGACACGAGTTCTAAGTTCTATTTTAGGAATTATCTTCCGAATTAATTCTTAGTTGTTTGCCGCACTCAGAATCTTTCCTTCAGAATTCTTGGCACTCGGCTAGAGAGCATCCTGAGAATGGCTTTCTTTCCCGCTGTCTGGCATTTTTCTCAACAGTCACACGTTTTTGTCTGGCAGGTGCCAGGCACGGACCCTCCCTCTTCAGGCCTGTGTAGGCGTCTCCTGAGAGTCCCCAGGGCCTCAAATTGGCACCTGCTCTCAGAGGTGACATTTGCTTACTTCCTCTCGTCTTTCTCTTTAGCCCCGAGCTGGGAGGGGGGTGGATAGGGCCTCTGTTTGGTTCATCAGCTGAGAAAACCCTGGAGATTGGAACTGGTCCCGGGGAGGAGTGGGACAGGCAGGTGATCCCAAGCCCTACGTGGTGCTGGAAGGAGGAGCCTCTTGGAAGGACCCAGTCAAACTTGAAAGACACACATCTGGGCTCTGCTCTGCTGTGGACTCCGAAGGGCACTTCTCAGACCACCGATATCCCCTCTACCTGGACCATGAGAGCAGCTGGGTAGGCTTTTCTATTTTATTTTATTTTATTTGGTTGTGCTGAGCCTTAGTTGCGGCACATGGGATCTTAGTTCTGCAACCAGGGATCAAACTCACACCCCCTGCCCTGGAAGAGCCGGGTCTTAACCACTGGACCACCAGAGGATTCCTCATATTTGAGTTTGAACTGAAAGCAGGCAGTTGCCAGCAGAAAGGGATCTCTGAGAGTGCCAGCGTGCTTTATCAGCAGTGGACGACACAGTTCCAAAGTGGGAAATACCTTCCTAGGTCTTTAAAGAACTCGAACTCAGTCCTGACTCTGATTCTTTCCTCTGTGTCACCCACTGCTAATCTCTGTGGACCTCAGTTTCCTAATCTTTGAAATGGGCTGGTCAGTCCACTTTTAGTGCAAACTATCTGAAGCGCCTGGAGACGCCGTGCACAGATATACAGGCCTGGGCCCCTCCCCGAGGCCTGGCCGTGGCTCCTCTCCCCCTCACGTGGCTGAGGACCTGCAAGGCCTTTGGAGCCCCAGGCCCATTTTTCAGTTAGGCTCCACCTGGTATATCCTTACCCAGCACCCACCCTAAGAGATTTGTCATGAACCCTGGAGGAGCCTGAGTCTGGCAGTCTCTGAGTCCCAGAAAAGAGACTGGATTTTTACTGTCCCAGCCTGTGTGAGATGATGACTCATGTACTTTTCTCAAGATATTAGCCACCTTTTACAAAAACGAAGCCACGCATGTGCCCTGTGGGGATGGCGGGCTGTTCCTGCCACATTGCTCCAGCCCGGCAGCTCACAGGAGCCCCCCCCACCCCTCTGCTCCCTGCTGGGTCCTCTGGAAGGGGCAGGGGTCTTCACTGTGGTCCTCTCTCCTGAACCCTCGCTCTTTGGGGCGGACTCCGGACTCCAACGTGTTGTTGACGTTGGCCCTTGGCGATACTTGTGTGGGTGGGTAGCGGCTGCCCTGGTGGAGGATGCCTGGTGGAAGGAATGTTGTCACCTCACCTGGCAGGTTGACCTGGCAGTGTGGTTTTGGAAAGTGATTTTACACACACTGTGTTTAGGCAATCAGCCTGGAAAGGGCTGATGGGGTAGAGGGGGTCCCTGTGAGGCCTTTGGAGAGGACCCATCCCAAACTCCACTGTTCAGGAACAATCACTGCTAGTTTACGTGCGTGCGTGCTGTCTCTTAGTCAATTCTGACTCTGTGCGACCCTGTGGACTGTAGCGGCCAGGCTCCTCTGTCCATGGGGTTCTTCAGGCCAGAATACTGGAGTGGGCTGCCATGTCCTCCTCCAGGGTTCTTCCCTGGCCAGGGAGGGACCCTTCTGGATACGGCAGGAAAGAAAGGACGTCCCCACCTGCCACCTGGCAGAGATGGGGAAGCCAGCAGAAAGAATGGTCCCCATGCACCTCGTGTAGGTGGGTGAGTGCCACCTGTCATTGGCTCCGCCCTCCTGTGTCAATGACAGGAGAGCTCCTAGCAACCTCAGGTTCCTGCAAACTTGGAAACTTCAGAAATTGAGACCCTTGACGTTGCTGCGTTCAGCTTCCCACACGCTGAAAAGGGGCTTTGAAGGGGCAGCTGGGGCTTGCTGTGCCTTGTTTTGTTTTATTTATTTTTCTTTCTCCAGCAGACCCAGCACTGTTTTCTTCCATTTTCAGCGAAGATGAACAGAAATGTTTGATGTGACATGTTTGTGAATTCTCCTGTGTCAATGACAGGAGAGCTCCTAGCAACCTCAGGTTCCTGCAAACTTGGAAACTTCAGAAATTGAGACCCTTGACGTTGCTGCGTTCAGCTTCCCACACGCTGAAAAGGGGCTTTGAAGGGGCAGCTGGGGCTTGCTGTGCCTTGTTTTGTTTTATTTATTTTTCTTTCTCCAGCAGACCCAGCACTGTTTTCTTCCATTTTCAGCGAAGATGAACAGAAATGTTTGATGTGACATGTTTGTGAATATGGACTTGGGTTACACCTTGGGGGGCACGAAGGTGGCCCCACATGGTGGCAGCGTCACCAGCCTGCAGTGGGTCCTGCGGAAAGTGTCGCCAGCAGCTGCTCAGACACAGCGCAGGGGACGGAAGGGCCCACGACTTCAGCAGAAAGAGGAAAACCCTTCCCGTCTCTTCGGCCTCTGAGATACAAACCGAGCCTGGACGCTGGGGTGTTGTCAGAGCCAGTCGACTTCCGCGGCAGCTGAGGGAACGTTCTTCCAGCTCCCGGAGGCAAAGATGCGGGGACAGCTCTGGGGACGCTGAGGACCCGCCACCCCAGGCTCTTAGCTTGAGGAGTCATGCTCACCCGATTGCAGCTTCCTGATCACCCCGTCAGCCTCCAGAGTTCTGGATGTGTTTATTCTCACCGGCTCTGCTCTTCGGCGTCCCCGTCTCTGACCGGCGCCAGGTGGGGACGTGCTCTCGTTCCTCCTGCATCCAGAAGGGTCCCTCCCTGGCCATTCTGCCTCTCCGCCTCACACTCACCGTGCCTGTTGTCTGCCCTGGTCTTCCAGCCTCCTGCCTTTCCCCTTAATAGCCCCCCATCCATCAGGTCCTCACCTCTAGGTCTCTGCAGGCCACTCTCTGCTTAGCGTTTTCGCAGCCCCCAACCCACCCTCCACCCTTGGCCTGGGCAGAGCTTTCTCCTAGCTTCCCAGCTTTGCAGGACCCGTACACGGCAGGAAGTGGCTGGGACTGTGGGCAGCTGGAGGAGGCCTTGGCTGGGCACCTCCGCCTCGGGGATCCCTGGGGGCCAGCAGTCTGGGTACCTGTGTCTCCTGTTCACACACACTGCTGCCCAACTTCTGCACAGCCTCAGAGCCAGATCCAGATGCCCCGCTCTGACCAGGGTGGGGCGTGGGGCATGCCTGCCATTTCCCCGGAACCATCACTTTAAGCAGATGGGGAAAACCAGCCGTCAATAGTGTGAGACAATCTGCCACTGACGTGGTCCCCGAGACCACAGGACCACAATTACTGCTGACCCTGGTGCCTCTGAACCTGAGCTGCCAAAACCGCATCTTTTTCTACACAAGTTGTTGTGTTAGCAAACCGGGGCTGCAGCAACAAATTACCACAAACTTAGAAAAACAAAGAGAAGTTTATTCTCTCACAGTTCTGGAGACCAGATGTCCAAAATCTAGGCGTCAGCAGGGCTAGGTCCCTCTGGAGGCCCTCAGGGGTGGGATCTCCTTCTCCTCTTCCAGCTGCTGGCGGTGGCTGGCGTTCCTTGGCTTGTGGCCGCATCATTCCCATCTCTTCCTGTGTCTTCCCTCTTCTGTCTCTTGCAAGGACCCTTGTCTTTGGATTTAGATCCTGCCCTAATTGAGGATGATCTCATCGTGAGATCTTTAAATTACATCTGCAAAGACCCTTTCCCCAAATAAGGTTACATCACAGGTTCTGGAATATGAACTATCTTTTTTTTTGTGTGTGTGTGGGGGTCACCTTTCAACTCATGACACCTGTGCTGTGAAAAGCCTGAAGGGAGTCCAGCAGCCTGGAGTGCAGCCTCAGGACCCTGCCCATCCTGGGAGCAATGGATGGGCTGGATGTGTGTCATATGCCACCCTGTCTTCCAAGCCTCTTGTGTGTGGGGGGGTCACCTTTCAACTCATGACACCTGTGCTGTGAAAAGCCTGAAGGGAGTCCAGCAGCCTGGAGTGCAGCCTCAGGACCCTGCCCATCCTGGGAGCAATGGATGGGCTGGATGTGTGTCATATGCCACCCTGTCTTCCAAACCTCATTTGCTGAAACCTAATTTGCAAAGGTGACAATGACAAAAACATGTGATGGTGTTGGCAGATGGGGGCTTTGGGAAGTGACTAAGTCAGAAGTGAACATGGAGGAACAGAGCCCCTTTCCTCCTGCCCCCCAAATCGGCCCTGGGTGCTCTCGCCCAGTGGTGGGTGGTGGCTGGGTATGCTGGCTTGGGTGGAGGGTGAAATGTGCCCTGGTGTGACCCTGGGAAGTGCTGTGATATCCTCTGGGAGAGAGAAGAGAGAATCGGGCCCAAGTCCTGGCTGGCTAGTATGTGACCTTTGACGGAGCATCCAGGAAGACCTTGAACCAAAGTCTAAGTATGCAAGTTGGAGGGCTGTTGGGTGGCGGTTGCTGCTTAAATTATTATTTTTTAAAATAAACTCTGACTGAGGACTAGCTGAGTGACAGGGCCCAGGAAATCTAGGTAGGATTAAGTCCTGTCCCTTCCCGCGAGGGACTCACAATCTCCCTAGGGGAGAAAGTCTGTCCTATAAATTGACATTAAAGCAGACACTGAGAATGGAGTGAGTTCAAAGTTTTTGGTGGCTCAGAGTGTAGAGTGTTTGCCTGCAATGCAGGTAGACCTTGGTTCAATCCCTGGGTCAGGAAGATCCTCTGGAGAAGGAAATGGCAACCCACTCCAGTACCTTTGCCCAGAAAATCCCATGGACGGAGGAGCCGGTAGGCTACAGTCCATGGGGTCACAAAGAGTCGGACACGACTGAACGACTTCGTTTTCACTTTCATAGGGGAGGTGGCATTTCCCCTGAGTCCTGAATGATGAACAGGAGTTCACCAAGATATAGTAGTACTCTGTAGATGTTTACTGTGTACTAAAGTCCCCTCAAACTCAGGGGTGCATCTATTATATCTCAGTTTCTGTGAGTCCAGAATCCTCACAAGGATGAGTCAATGTGTTGGCTGGGGCTGCAGCCATTTCAAGACTTAATGGAGATTTCACCTGGGCCTCCCCTAAAGCTGTCCCAGGACATAGCAGCTGGCTTCCCCTAGAGCGAGTGATCAGAGAGACAGAGATGGATGCTGCAGCCTTTTAATTGTTGTTTAATTGCTCAGTCATGTCCGACTCTTTGTGACCCAATCGACTGCAGCACGCCAGGCTTCCCTGTCCTTCACTATCTTCCAGAGCTTGCTCAAACTCATGTCCATTATGTAGGTGATGCCATCCAACCATCTCATCCCCTGCCGTCTCCTTCTCCTGCCTTCAATCTTTCCCAGCATCAAGGTCTTTTCCAATGAAGTTGACTCTTCACATCAGGTGGCCAAAATATTGGAGCTTCAGCTTTAGCATCAGTCCCTTCAATAAATATTCAGGACTATTTTCCTTTAGGATTGCCTGATTGGATCTCCTTGCAGTCCAAGGGACTCTCAAGAGTCTTCTCCAACACCTCAGTTCAAAAGTATAAATTCTTCAGCACTCAGCTTTCTTTATGGTCCAACTCTCACATCCATACATGACTACTGGAAAAACCATAGCTTTTGTTAGCAAAGTAACGTCTCTGCTTTTTTCTTAAAGGGACATCCCATCACTTCTGCTGAATTCTTGTCATTGAAAGTGACATGTTAAGATCAGTCCACCCTCCAGGGCAGGAGGGCCAGTGGAGTCAGGGTGTCTGGTGGTGGATTTAGAGGCTGTGACCCCATAGAGTAGCACAGTGACCCGGCTCCTGTTGCAGGGTCCAGAGGAAGGACATGATGATGGATGGGAAACCATTTCTCTGGTTTGGGAAGCAGAGAAATGATGTTGAGGAAGATAGTTCTAACAATGGAAGTGTCTATGCCAGGCTCTGTTCAGAGCATCAAAAGAAAGTCTCATTTAATTCTTTCACAATTCTTTAAGAGGATGGTGCCGTTACGAGCCCCACTTAACAGATGAGGGAACCGCGTGAGCCTAGGGGTGTGTGGTGGTGGGGTGGACCCTCAGCCTGGGGCTACACCAGGTCCCAGACCAGCAAGCTCCTTGGAATCCTGTAGGAAGGTTGGAGGGTGTGGGGACCACCCCCCATAGCCTCTTCTGGCCCACAGAGGACAGGAGGTGGGCATCTCTGTGGCCACTCCAGGGCCAACAGTGGCCTGATTTCTGTTGGGGGGAAGGGAGTGATATTTCTATGAAATAATAGAAAAATATATGTATTGGTCTCCGCCTCTGGTTGCTGGCACAGAGCTTCTAAAACCCTTAGAATTTTCTGGGTGATTGGAGTGTCTTTTGTTCTAATGATTTGACTCTTGGTGGATCGCTTCAGGATGGGAGCTGCTCATCATAAAGACCAAGCTGTGATCCTTGGAATTTTCAGCTCCCATCTGCTCCCCTTGTTCTCCAGGAAGGGGAGAGGTGCTGGAGTGTGAGTTAACAATAAATCACGTCTATGTGGTGAAATCTTCATCAAATTCCTAGTAGTGGGAGGGGTTTGCAGAGCTTCTGGGTTGCTGAGATCGTGGAAGAGAGGGGGGCCTGGTATGCCCAGAGGGCATGGGAGCTCCTTGCCCTTTCCCCAAATCTTGCCTTACACATCTCTCCCATCCGGATGTTCATCTGTATCCTTTATCATATAATAAACTGGCAAACGTATGCGTGAGTGTGCCCCTGAGTTCTGAGAGCTGTTCTAACAAATGTCTAAACCAGGAGGGGTCTTGGGAACCCCGATTTATAGCTGGTTAGTCCAGGGAACTAGGATGGGTGCCAAGCTTGGACTTGGCAGTTGGTCTCTGAAGTGGGGGCAGTCTTGTGAGACAGAGCCCTTTACCTGTGGGGTCTGGACTGACTCTGGTTACTGTTGGAGTTGAATCATGGGACCCCACCCCACCCCCCACCAAGCTGGTAGCAGACAATTGCTTGATGTGTGGAAAACCCGTACTTCTAGTGTCCGATGCATTTTGAGTGTGTGAGTCACGGAGAAACACAGGAGAGTTTTTCTCCAATACAGTCCCCACGAGACTGCCAGGGGAGGCGCACGCGTTCCTGATGGACACACATAGGAAGCTACCACGCTGAGCCCGAGGAGGGCTGGTTTGGTCTGGAAACCTCTCATCCCGGCCCCGAGGCTGAGGGGGCTCTCCTGGCAGGAAGCTCTAGGGGCACATGGCTCCATGGAGGCGAGAGATGTCCATCTGGAAAGGCCCTGGCTCTGCTGTGGTCACGGCCTGTTAATTCTCTGGAGCTGAGCCTGCGATTTAGGCGGAAGCCCCCTCCACACACCCCCATCCCCCACAGTTATCCATCCTCGGGTCCTGTGAGCAGCTGACAGCAGAGAGGGGGTGCGTGCCCACCTCCCCCTCCAGGGCAGCGGGCAAGAAGGCAGGCATGCCTCCCCGGCCCATCCCACACAGGCTCCCGGCTTCCCGAGCTCATAGTGATGGTCCCAGCCAGGAGGAGGAGGCAACAGCCTGGGCTGGGTGGCCTCCTCCTCCTCCCCTGGGATCACATCCCCCAGAGGGGCAGTGGACTTGGGACCGGAAGACCAGGGCTCTGGTTCCAGTGCACCGCGTTCTGCTGTGTCCCAGAATGGGCCCACTCCCCCTCTCTGAGCCGCACTGACTGAATGTCCCTCTTCCCACCCAGCAAGGAGGTTTGTCATCTCCAGCAGACCTTCTCCATCCTGACCGGGATCAGGAATCACCTGGAGCTTCTTGAAATGCGGTTCTGACCCAGCAGATCCTGGGTGAGGCTGAGGTTCCCCCTGGGGCCTCAGGACCACATTTGGGGTCTGAGCGTTTTGGGAGGAACATAATCAGGATGCGATCAGGGAACTACCTAAGGCTGCCCTGGGCTGCCCTGGCTCCAGTTAGCATTTCAGAGGACTAGCATGACCCCGTTAATAAGCTGCCCCGTGCTAGCAGCTCCAGCGCTAATGGGCACCGGCCAGGGGTCTCAGGTTCAGACTCAGACCCCTAGGACCCCCGGGTTCCTCATGATTACCTTTCTCTTTGTAAGGTAATTTCGGGACAGGCACCATCCTTATGCAAACCCTCTGTTATTCTTTTATGCATACAGTGGTCCACCAACAGGACACTGGCCCCAGATTCCCTTGCTCAGGGAGACAGCAGAGACTCACCCACACAGGTCCTCTTTCCACCCCCTCTTGGAAAAGTGAGAAAGGTATGGACGTCCTTTAGAAAAAAGAGTCTCCGAACAAACTGCTGGTCTGGAACAGCCCTTCCCCGTGGTGGGCAGAGAAGGCGGGGGGCCCACAGGCTCCTGGTCCCCCCGAGTCCCCATCTGCGGGGTCAGCCCTGGGACGACCCCAGTGGGGCAGCTGTCTCCACTCGTCCGTCCTGCTGTGGCTGCAGCTTTTCTTTCCAGGCTCAGCATCCATGGTAAACAGGAGACACCAGATTTCTTTCCATCCTTCATCCCGACTCGGGTCAACCCACCAGACAGATGTTTTCCACTTGTCCTTCCTCCAACCAGGCAAGGCAAGGTTTTGAGTCAGGAGAGGGAAAATATAATTGCAGTGGGAAGTCAGGCATCTTTACCCTTTAAAGGGAACAAGTTGTGCGTTTATTCGATGAATACTTTCTGAGTGTGGCACTGGGATATGCTGGGGGCTGGGGGTCCTGTCCACGGGGCACTCAAAGTCCAGTGGAGGGAGATACTGACTACGGATCGGTCTCCCGGGCGCATGAAGGTGGGGGTGGACACTGAACTAAAGGGAGCCGGGATGAAGGTGCAAGGCTCCTCCTGCCCCAGCTGGAATCTCAGAGGGGACTAAGCACTCTCCAGGGTAAGAAGGGCATTCCCTGCAGGGGAGCAGCCTCCACCAGGCTGCAGGGGAGTCAGGGGCGGGGGGCAGGGGTGTGCTGGGGAGAAGGTGGGACTGGACTTTGGGTGTACATGGCAGAGTGGGGCCAGGTGGAACTGGAGCCAAGGGGAGGTGAAGGCCTTGAACGTCAGCTGAGTCACGAGCGCTGCACAGCAGAGAGGCGATGGGGGCCTCCAGCGCGGGGCGTGAGGTGGTCGGACTCCTGCCTCGGAAATAGGGTGGGCAGGAGGCGGGGGCTGCAGACTGGGGGCTGGAGGCCGGGGACTGGAGGGAGAGATGGTTGACGGAGATGATGGTCCAAGTGAGTGGTGATGTGAGTCCCAAGAAGGCCAGGCCAGGGAGAGGAAAGGGCTTGAGAAATATTCATTCAGTCGGAGCAATATATCCCCAGGAGCTGTGGATTGGGAGGACTGAGGGAGAGGCTCGGTTTGTCCCAGAGGTGGTGGGTGGAGATGAACGGGAGGAACAGCGTCAGAGCCTTGGACCCCACTGGGGCTCAGGGCCAGGGCTCCATGTTCAAGCCAGCTGGCTGGGGCAGGCTGCGTCCTGGCGAGAAGGAGTGGGGTCCGGGACAGGCAGCAGGTCAAGGACCTGGGGATCTAGACACACGCACACACACCTGGGGGTGGGGAGGGAGAGATGAAAGACACACGACTGTTTTCTCTAAGTAGGGCTTCCATCCTGGCTCAGGTGGTAAAGAATCTGCCTGCAATGCAGGAGACCCTGGCTTGATTTCTGGGCTGGGAAGACCCCCTGGAGAAGAGATAGGCTACCCACTCCAGTATTCTTGGGATTCCCTGGTGGCTCAGCTGGTAAAGAATCCACCTGCAATGTGGAAGACCTGGGTTTGATCCCTGGGTTGGGAAGATCCCCTGGAGAAGGGAAAGGCTTCCCACTCCAGTATTCTGGCCTGGAGAAGTCCATGGACTGTATAGTCCATGAGGTTGCAAAGAATCGGATGTGACTGAACGACTTTCCCTTTCCCTTTCTGTCTGAGTAAGCACTTCAATCTTACTGGTTTTGCTCCGTTTTACAGATGAGAACGCTGAGCTTTGGAAAGAGCTCACAATAGGCGTGGTTGGTGATGGATCCTAAAGGCGGCATCTGAGTGCTGACCTGCAGCCCCGCCCGTGCTCCTCAGGGAGCAGACGGTCGCCTTGGGTGACGGGGCCAGCGGGGCTGGCATTTGGGCTGGCATCTGACAGCCCAAACCCTGTCAAAAGAAGTAGAGTGCGTGCTAAGTCACTTCAGTCGTGTCTGACTCTCTGTGACCCCATGGACTGTAGCCCGCCAGGTTCCTCTGTCCATGGGATTCTCCAGGCAAGAATACTGTGGAGGGGGTTGCCATGCCCTCCTCCAGGGCAATAGAAATAGATAAGTGGATAAATACGTTGCATGTGGGTATATTTGTATGTGGGGATATTACAGAGCCCTAAAACTGAATAACAGCAGACAACATAAAGATGGATGAATCTTCTCAATCACATTTGAACGAAAATAAAAGATAGTCTGAGACTCTTTCCCCTAGTTGGTATCCAGGGGACTTCAAAAAGTGGTCCTAACATTTATGAGCCAGTTCGGCTTTCAAGCACAGGCCGAGCAGCCCATCTGACAAAGCGGTTCCTCTCTCTGAGTCAGCGTGAATGCCTTTCAGATTGCTTCCTGTTGTTTAACTGGCCCCAGGTGTATGGCACTGAATTGCACATAATCCTTGTTTATGATGCTCCCCTCGAGCTCTCCTCGCAAGATCCTCTTCCTCTTGCCTCCCTCACTTCCTCCCTTCTTTTATTCTCAGCTAATAAACAGCAGTCCTTCGTCATCCGACAAGGAAGTTGGACACCAAGGGCTGTTTGCCACCCTTTTCCTCCAGGAACTCTGCCCTCCCTCCCAAGGGGACCGACTCCATAAATTTTGTGTCTGTCCTTCCTTTGCTTTTCATTTTATCACATCAAAATGTAACCTCCCAAATATTTTAAATTTGAGTCATTTTGAACTATAGAAAGGGTAATACACACTATAATTTTTTAAAGGACTATTTTTTTTTTTTAAAGAACCATTTTAGATTTACAGAAAAATAGAGAGGATAATACAGAGAGCTTGTATAATCTTTTGGACATTTTTCCCCCTCTCAGAATTTTATTGCTATTTTGGAAAATAGTTTGGCACTTTCATGGAAAGTTGAGCTTTCACAAATCTTACATACCAGCAATTCTTCTCCTAGGTATGTACAAAAGTATTCTTAGCAACACTAATATCAACATTGGAAGCAGCTCGGATTCTGTCAACAAAAGTAGATAAATAAATATATTGCGTGTGGGTATATTTGCATGTGGGGATATTACAGAGCCTTAAAACTGAATAACAACAGGCAAACAAAAAGATGGAGGACTCTTACCAATCGAATTTGAACGAAAATTAAAAAAAAGTCTGAGATTTTTTTTTTCCCTAGTTAGTATCCAGGGAAATTCAAAGAGTTGTCCTAACATTTAGGGGCAAGTTCGGCCAAAGGCCACCACCTTTGAGAACAGCGTGAGCAAAAGTCAACAGAAAAGGGTGAGTCTCTTTATGCAGGGGGACCACCCCAGGATGGGTTTGGAGCTTTGGGCACGGACAAGTTGAGTCAAGACGAACAGAATGGAAAATACCTGTAGAAAGCCATAATCCACCCAGAGAGCCCTTGGTAGGTTAGGAAGGTGGGGTGAAGTGGGCAGGGCTCTGCCAAAGCTGGAGAGAGAGAAGCCGGCTCCCGAGGGAGGCCCCGGAGAGAAGGACCCTGAAGTTGGCTGAACAAGTATTGCAGTCATCAGAGAGGAGCCCAGAGCTGGGCAAAGACTTTGCCAAACGCTACCCCAGCTGAACAAACTGTCCCTTAACCCCATCCAATTTCCACGTTCACCTAGCAACCCTCACATTTTTCTAAAGTAATTTTTATTATAAAACTGTATAAGCTTATAAAAGAAAAGAATTTAAAACGGCATAAAGTAGGAAAGAAAGAAGAAGGAACAAAAAATCATTTGTGCTTTGGAGTATTTCATTTTAGCCTTTTTTCATATACAATAATCATATTGTACCCATTATTTAACTCAGGTCTTTTATCAGAATACTTTTTCCCATTATAAACCCTTTGCAGTCATCTTTTTTTTCTGAGCCAGACTGCAGGGCATCTTAGTTCCCTGATGAGGGATCGAATCCTCGCCCCCTGCAGTGGAAGCGCAGAGTGTTAACCTCTGGACCGCCAGGGAAGTCCTTGCAGTCATCACTTTTAATGAATGTATATGTTCACTGAATTGAATCTCCCTTTCTTTCTCTCTTTTTCTCCCTATCATCCATCTATCCATCCATTCTTTGAGTCTATCTATCCCTCCATCTGTCTATTGCATCTGCACTTCGTAGAATATATTCTATACAGAATTTGTGTATATATTCCAATGGCTGTTCTCCAATGGCTGGCTATTTTGGCTGTTTCTAGGTTTTCACTATTATAAGTAATCCTGCCAGGAATGTCTTGGTGCAAAAAGCTTTTTCCATATTCAAATTATTTCCTTAGGAGAGATTTCCCAGAAGTAGAATTATTAGATTAAAGGGTTTGAATATATTTAAGGCTTATGATACTTAATGCCAGATTGCTTTCCAAACGTATGGCGGCAGTTCGCCTTCCTGCAGGCAGCCTATGATCAAACCCACTTCATTGCACCTTCTCAAGTGCTGAGTGATCTAATTTTTAAATAGCTCCATTAATTTGTGACACCAGTTTAAGATAATCAGTGATATTTTAGAAAAGAAAGGAGATGCCCTAGAGTGTTAGGGGCTGAGAAAGCTCTATCCTGCAGTGTGAATTATGTTACTGTCTGATTGGTTGAAAGTGAAAGTGTTAGTCATTCAGTTGTGTCCTGTTCTTTGTGACCCCATGGACTGTAGCCGGGGTCCTCTGTGCATGGAACTCTTCAGGCAAGAATACTGGAGTGGGTTGCCATGCCCTTCTCCAGGGGATCTTCCTGACCCAGAGATTGAATCTGGGTCTCCTGCATTGCCTGTTATCAGAGATTTAAAGGCCACAGGATCCAGCCAGGCATCTCTTGGCTCTCTCCTAACGGCAGCCCTGTTTGAAGAAAAGGATGTGATAGCAAGAAGGAAGAATAGGAGGAAACCAGCCACCGGAGAGGCCACTGATGGTCACCCAACATCTATGTCACTTCTCTCCTTCTCCCACAGACAGAAGCTGCAGTTTGTTCAGGCAGTTGAGTAGATTCACTGCTCACAGGAAGTGTGAGCTCCAACCTCAACCCCAGGAAATGAATCACCACTGGACTAATGTAGGCTTAGTAACATCATTCCCACTGGCCAACCATTGGTCAGAAGTGGGCATATGATGCAGCTCTGGTGAATGAAACGTAAGTCAAAGTTGGGTAGATGGGACATATTTGGCTAGCATGACTCTTAGCCCTTTGCCCTATTCTTTTCTTCTGGTCTGGGATGTGAATAAAAGGCCAGAGGTATGGCAGCCTTCTTGTGACTGTGAGTTGATAAGTATGAAGACAAAAGCCAACACCAAGGATGGCCAGGCACAATGATAGAGTCTGTGTGTTTGAGCAGCTGATCCACCCTTGGACTATCTATCCCCAGACTTCTTGTTATGCAGAAAAACCACTTTATACAGTTTTTGCCACTTTGGTTGGCTTTTCAGTTACTTGGGTTTGGATGCAGTCCTACAGAGAGGTGTATCGGCATACTGTTGTGGTCAGGACAAATCAGGCCAGCTGCTAAACACGGGGCTTCCTTGGTGATGGTAAAGAACCCTCTTGCCAAGCAGGAGATGCGGGTTCAATCCCTGGGTTGAGAAAATCACTTCCCAGACCAGGGATGGAACTCCCTGCACTGGCAGGTGGACTCGTAACCACTGAACCACCAGGGAAGTCCCAGCTTGTCTTCTCTTAAATGCTTTTTTTTTTTTGGTCACAGTTATGGGTACTGATGCTGTGCAAAACTCTGGGCCACACTTGGGGCTCAGATACAGATGAATTGGGGTTCTCACCCTCAAGTAACACGCCAAATGGTCAGCATCTATGCCCACACGTGACGGGGGAAAGGACAGGAGAAGAGTCAGGAGCAGTGCTGTGGCCAAGAGCCCAAAGCTCTGAACCACACAGGGTCTCACAGGGGAAGCTCACTGGTCAGGGCAGTGCCGGCCTCTCTGCCATCTCGATGCTACCATTCCTTCATTTGACCAGGCAATTCGTGCAAAACGCTGAGGACGGTGTCTGGCACAGGGCACTTTCTTCTCATTCCTTCATTCACTGATTAACTGGTTATTTGGTTGATGGATTGATTGGTTCATTCATGTAGCAAACAAGGAAGGAAGATCTGTTATGTGCTGGGCGCTGGGCTGGCTCTGAGGATAGGCAGCAAGCTCTGTAGGATTGTAAACTTGCAATTCTATTCGGTGGAGGAGCTGATCAGATGGACAGGTAATGACAGGACAGTGGTGGGAGGCGTGCTGTTCACTGTGGAGGAACACAGGACAGACACCCACCTTTCCCTGAGAGGTTAGGGAGGGCTTCCTGGAGGAGGGGATGCCTCAGCAGAGTCTTGGAGGATGAACAAGGAGGAACTTGCCAGGCAGTGATGGTTACATAATTTGCAGGACTCAGTGCAAAATGAAAATGCAGGGCTTCTTGTTCAAAAGGCAGGGAAAGTGACATTGGAAAGTACTAAAATATAAATCTCTTTCCTTTCTTCCCCAGTCTCTCTCTTGACTTACGTTTTTTTTTTATTTTTTTTTTTTAAATTTTATATTTAAAGATACTCTAAAGAAAAATTAAAAATTTAAATCATTGGCATGCATTTTATCATTCGTCTTTGCATGGTATGTAATGCCAGTTTTAAATGGAAATATAAGAGCATGTAATTCATACACAGGACCACTGAAATGACCCCAGTCCTATTTCACAGCTCTGGCATGCACATGTATTTCATTCTTACCAGAAAAGTGGCAGTGCTCAACTATTTTTTACTTTGCTTTTTGACAGAATTGAATTCATAGGGGTGTGCCTGTGCGTACTCAGGTGCTCAGTCGCGTCTTGACTCTCTGTGACCCCATGGATGGTAGCCCTCGAGGCTCCTCTGTCCATGGGAGTTTTCAGGCAAGAATACTGGAGTGGGTTGTCCTTTCCTCCTCCAGGGGATCTTCCCGACCCAGAGATGGAACCTGGGCCTACTGTGGCTCCGGCATGGACGGGATTCTTTACCACTGAGCAAACTCTCTGCCTTAGCCCTATGCCGAGCGAGGAGGGACCCAAAAGGAAAAGGACTGAGGTGGCCTGACTCTCCCGTATCTTCTGTGCCACTTTTCAGCATCATCAGTTGCCTAACACAGGGACAGACATGTCTTAGGAGGGAAGAGACAGGGTTCCGTGGTCCATGTGTCTCAGAATGCCATGAGCGTGTGTGTTCACAGCCAGGTCTGGTTTGACTGGAGAGCATGGCCTTGCTCACTCTCACACATCTCGTGCTCATCTCCAGCTCACTTTGAGTCCCACTGACCTTGCACAAGTCATGGGTTCTCTGGAATCCCGTGTAGGTGGAGCCCAGGGAACGCAGACACACGCTGAGTATACCTGCTCCACTTGTGAGCATCGTCCCAGAGATTTCATTCACAAAACACAAGTTCAAAGAGGAAATTATTGAGAATTTTAAGAGGATGACAGCAGAATATTAAATGGAGCGTGGAGCCCGCCTGAGCGTGGCCCAGGTGCAGGGTGAGGCGATTACAGAAGCCGGGCAGTGGGCGTGAACAGCGCTACAGGAGGGTGAGACGCACAGAACCTGGGTGGACACGCACATCAGGTGCACCTTCTCTGCTCACACGCACGCACTATTGTCCCATCTGACATCACTTACAAAATACAAGTTCAAAGATAAAACGGTGACGAATTTCAAGATGGCAGCGGAGAGCCTGAAGCCCAGTGCGTGGCCCTTGTGAGCAGGAGGGCCTCTGAGCGTGGGACCCTTTGCAGTTGCTCAGGGCATAGGCTCACCCAGCAGCCCCGTGGCTGGGGGAAGGGAGCCGGGCGGAGGGGAGCTTCCAGGTACAGGGAAGCTGCTGTGTGAAGCCCCAAGCCCGGCCCGAGCTCTGCGTTCCCCTCTGCGATTTACAGGGTTTGGAACTCCCACTACCCAGCTCCTACCACCTCTGTCCACTTGTCATCACTCCCCCTCCTTCACCACCGTGGCTGTTCCACAACTCTGGGGGCCCCCTGGGTAATGCTCTGGGGGTGCTGATTCCAGCTGGACAGGCCTGAGAGGTGGCCTGCCCCCAGTGACCTGGTGCAGATGGAGGCCTCTCCTGTATCTGCTGCCTATCCGGGTCTCAGGCAGGCCTACAGGCTGAGGGCTTATGGGAAGCCCTGCAGGAGTTGAGGGGGGTCTCTTCCTCTTTTCCTCTGGCTGACACCAAGGCTGCCCAGAACAGGGGAGCCCGGCATGGCCCTGCCACGCCCGCACCCAGCCCCCACCTGCCTCCCCTTCTCATGTCCCACCTTGCCGCCTCCAACGGATAACAGGGTAGCCTTTTGAAAGCACACATGTGTGGTCATTGTTGTTCAGTTGCTAAGTTGTGTCCCACGCTTTGCGACCCCATGGACTGCGGCACACCAGGCCTCCCTGTCCCTCAGCGTCTCCCGGAGTTTGCCCAAGTTCATGTCCACTGAATTGGTGATGCCATCCAGCCATCTCTTACCTGCGTCCAAACCTCGCCCTGCCAGTTTGGCTGATCACCCCTGGCTGGGGTGCCAGGATTCCCACCCCCCAGCCTCCTCGCCACCTGAACTAGTCTCTTTCTGACTGTAGGACTGGGGCATCGTGATGTCGGCTGCCCGAGGTTGGATGTAGGCTCTTCGGGAGCATGGATGCTCCGGCACTGACAGCTGGACCCTGACAACCAGTTCTGCTAAATTGACTGGAGGCTGGAAGGCTGAGCAACCCTATAAAACAACAGGAAGTCTGGAGGGTAAGAATGGGAGGTGGAGGGAAGCAGAGGACAGTATCTGCCTCTGGCAGCCACCTCCCTAGTCTCCTCTGCCTTTAGTCCGAGCTGCCTGTAATTAGCCGTCTGTAGGTCCCCACGGTGAACTGGGCTGCACTGAGGTTCCAGCAGGCCCAGAGCACTTCCTGCCACTTCTGGTCCAACTGCATCTATTTCTGGCAGCTTAATTTTGGATGCTGTGCTCCCAGCGTGGGAAGGCAGGCAGGAAGGGCATTTAGGTAGCTGGACCAGAGGAGGAAACCATGGCCACATGACTTTTTGAACCCTGTCCCGTCAAGAACAGACTGCTTTTTGGCAGCTAGATGGTGTCGCCCCCACCTACTTGAAGGCAGTCAGGCCAGGAGGGGAGGGGATTGGCTGAGCAGAGGCCAGATCCAGCTGGGATGGAAAGCACTTTCTTGCACTCTTGCAAAAGAGCCCTCACGTTATGAGTGACTCGGGCCTCCTGTAAGGATGGGATTGGGCTTGAAATCTGATGGGTCCAGATCTGTCTATCCAGGGTCACGTGGGGATTTGTGGAAATATTAATAACAAGACGTCTGGGGCTTCCCAGGTGCTGCTAGTGGTAAAGAACCTGCCTGCCAATGTGGGCAACATAGAGACCTGGGTTCGATTCCTGGATAGGGAAGATCCCCTGGAGGAGGGCACGGCAACCCACTCCGGTGTTCTTGACTGGAGAATCCCATGGGCAGAGGAGGCTGGTGGGCTACAGTCCATGGGATCGCAAAAAGTCGGACACAACTGAATTGAGTTAGCACACACGAGGCCAGCTCAGTGCCTGGCTCTCCACAGAGCCCGTCCTCTGTCTCTCCCTTCCATAAGAAAGGCATCTCGGGGTGAAAAACGCTGGGATGGGGCTGGAAAATTTATCTTCAGGGACTCCAGTCATTGTGAAATCCGCAGGCCTGAAGGTGGAGGCCAGTGAGGAAGAATTTAGGTGGGGATGATCTTTCAAACGAGGTCAGAGCAGGAGGGGTGACTGGCAAGTCTCCTGATACATAAGAAAGAAGAAGAGTAGTTCTCAAAGTCTGAGGCTGATGGGTTGTATTTTTGATCAGTTCCTCCTTGGCACGAAGCCTGAGCCATTGTAAACCACTGAAGAAAATGGTGCTCCTGAAGAAATCGGATTCACGCATCACTACTTCGTTTACTCACACAGCTGAGGAGAGGGCTGATGCTCTGTCCATGGGTTTGTAAGACAACTGACCTCAACCCAGGATGATGCTGTCTTCCTTTGGCCGGGAGATTACTATGGGTGTCCCAGGAAGATATGCTGCTTGTAGGCTATTGTAGAATTTGTCTGGGCGTTTGAGAGCCCTGCTTGAAAACTCCGTGAACCACAGATGGAAATGCAAACTGCATGTTGGCAGATAGGGAAGGATTGAGTTTGGTTGCTCAGTCGGCCACGAATCTGGTAACTCTGTAAAACTGCCCATATTTGACTGCTTTGGACTACAAAAATGGCCATTTTGTATGGTTCACCGATTATTTACTGGACTAGGGAGTTACTTAATCTCTTTCCAACATGAAGGCTTTGTACTGCTATGAAGATCTGTCCAGAGGAGTCAGAACTTCAGCCACTGCAAGGCAGAGCGAAAAGAGCTCTGATTCTGGGCCCAGAGCCCTGGGTTGAGGTCCTGGCCCCACCGCCCCCAGGATTCGTGAAGGGACACTTGTAGGCTGGCCAGCAGTGTTCCTGCCCTCTGTGCCGAGGGCCCCTGCGCTGAGGCCTGGTCTCTGCTCTGTTGCTGTGGCTCTGCTGTCCCTGGTGCGAGGTGTTGAGCAGGAAGGTGGCCCGCAGCTGTCAGGCCAGAGCTGGAGGGGAGGGGAGTGGCCGTGCCTTGGGTCCGGGATCTGCAGCAGGAGCTGAAGTGGAGACAGCCAGCAGAGACCAAAGGTGGGGAGGCGCAACCAGCAGAGTGACAATGGAGGCAAAACGAAGACGGTGGCCGGGGCTGAAGACACAGTCAGGGCACTCAAGTGTCTACTGAGCTGTTATTATCTCAAAATGTTGCCGAACCCCCTTCCCCAGCTCAGTGGCCTCCCATAGCAAGTCTTTAATCCCCAGATGAAAGGATGCTGCCCGGCCTGATGGGGTGCCTGTATCAGGCAGTGGCTGGGCTTGTTCTGGGGTCAAGGATGAAAAGGCAGTGGCTTGCTAGGACATGCTTTCTTCAAGTGGGAAGTGGAAACTTGCCATGTACCTTAAGGCTGTCTGCTACTGCTGCTACTGCTAAGTCACTTCAGTCGTGTCCGACTCTGTGCGACCCCATAGATGGCAGCCCACCAGGCTTCCCCATCCCTGGGATTCTCTAGGCAAGAATACTGGAGTGGGTTGCCATTTCCTTCTCCAATGCATGAAAGTGAAAAGTGAAAGGGAAGTCGCTCAGTCCTGTCTGACTCTTCGCGACCCCATGGACTGCAGCCTACCAGGCTCCTCCATCCATGGGATTTTCCAGGCAAGAGTACTGGAGTGGGCGCCATTGCCTTCACTTCCACCTAAACCCTTAAGGCTGTCACTTCCATGCCCATGGCCAACGCAAGCCATGGGCCAAGCCCAATATGAATGGAGTGGGAAAGTGCACAGGTCCTAAGGGGACAGCATGGGGGCAGTGAGTGATCACGGAACCAGAATCCATTTCGGCATCATACTCCAGCCTGCACAGGCAGCGGGGACTAGGGTGAGGGCCAGCCGGAGAGCACCTCTTTACAAGTCTGGCACACATTTGCACGAAGCTTCAGGACCATGACTTCCCTGGTGGCTCAGACAGTAAAAGCGTCTGTCTGCTGTGCAGGAGACCTGGGTTCGATCTCTGGGTTGGGAAGATCCCCTGGAGAAGGCAATGGCACCCCACTGCAGTACTCTTGCCTGAAAAATCCCATGGACGGAGAAACTGGGTAGACTACAGTCCATGGGATCGCAAACAGTCGGACATGACTGAGCGACTTCACTTTCACTTCAGGAACATGCTCTGTGGCCCTGAGAGTTTCTGTAATACAAACAACCACCCCCGTTTTGCTTTCTGGGTCAGGGACTTTATTGCCAATCCTCAGATCAGCCCTGCCAAGTGGTAGTGTCACTGTAGTCTCCAATTGAGGGATTTGAGCCTTTGAGATACCTGCTGAGTTTTCCTAGCCCGTCAGCCAGGATTCCAGGGCAGTACTGTGTGCTCCAAGGTCTGTGCTCTGCCCTGTGCTGACCTTGAAGGCGTGAGCCCTTGGGGGCAGGAGATTCCAGCTTCAAAGGCTGTAAAGAGGCATGTGGAGGCAGAGAGGGCTCCTTGAGTTCCACAAAAGAAATAGAGGCCGTAACCTTTCACGAGCTGGACGAAAGTCATCCTCAGCCACCTCCCCAGGGTCTGCTAACGTGGCCGGCTCTGGAGTAGCATGGGAGTAAACTGCAGTTATTTGTGTTTTTGTTTTTAATTTTTTGGCTGCACACGGCATGTGGGATCTTAGCCCCCAACCAGGGATTGAAGCCACACCCCTTGCACTGGAAGCACAGGGTCTTAACCACTGGAGACCCAGGAAAGTCCGAAAACTGTGGCTCTTAATGGTGAAATGGATCAAGCTGGAGACACCACCTGGGCCCACCGAGAGGCAGGAGGTGAAGAAGCCGTCGCCGCTCAACAAGGTTGCCTCCACTGAGAGCACAGCTCTGCCCCTGGCTGCCTTGGCTGGGGAGATGCTCAGCAGGTGACGAACTTCATTCCACGGCCCAGCACCACAGATGGCCTTGCAAGGATTGCCTGACTTTTGCAGCCATTGATTTTGCTGAAATGAATGGCTCAGCTCCTGCCGGCACTTGCCATAGCCCAACCCCCCAAGCCAGACTGAGCTTTGGGGGTCTGACAGGCGGGTTACCCCTGGAAATGACCTTAGGAGAACCATCTTGGGACCTGGGAGTAGGGCCATTTGTATTCATGAGGAAATTGACAATCGTGTGCCTTGGGCTATAAAAAGGGCCTTGGTGCAAGGCTACTAGAACTCAGAAATCAATATTCTGTGAGGCCGTAAGTGTTGGGGAATGAGGTGCTGTTTGCTTCAGGTTTGCCTCTAAAATTAGATGAATTAGCGTAATGAATTCTTGCAACTCATTTGCATACGTTACTAATTTAATTTTCGAGGGAAACGCTGGGAAAGACAGTACTGTGGATGCGGGAGGTGGGTCTGACCTATTTCCTGAGCTGGGTGCGTCTGCACATTTCTCTCTAGATGAAGCTGCTGGGCTGGGCTTTAGCACAGATGAAACGGCCTCAGCCCACACAGATATGAGTTTCAACGTCCAGGAAAGGATACAGGGTGGCTTGTGAACTTTGGGGACACTCTGATTCTGGCCACATCTGACCTCAGGATGTGATTCCGGGAAGGAGGATCAGCCTCCTAAAATTCTATTCTGCATCTCTTCCAAATATGCGTCCACGTGCATGAGGCTGGAATCCCGACGGTCACTGGGAGGAGGGCACGTAGACCCAGGGCTCTTGCTCAGCCTGGGCGTCCCTCTGGGGCTTTCTTCTGGTCCTTAGTCTGTGCTCACTCAGCCTCTCTTTCTGGGAGCAGGTACCAGCCCAGAGTCTGGGGAATGCGGGCAGGGGGAGCCCCCGGGGCCACCCATCTTCTCTCAGTGTAGACACTGGAGGCTGATCCCGGCCACATGATGTGATGAGCACTTCACCACTCGGACAGCATTCCAGCCACGCGGAGAAAGGAGATGCCCCGGGCAGCGTGGAGAGAGCCGGGCTGTGACTGACTCCTGGCACACTCCCCGCCAACCCCGGGCCCACTTAGTAGTCCACACCACCTTCACTGACAGCCTGGAGCACTGTCTCCTTGCTGAGCTCCAGGGAGAATCTTGCTCTTCCGAGAAGTCACTAAACTGCTCTCTAGGTGGACCAAGGGCTGGACCCTACGCCAGGAAATCAGGTTTTCCCATTAAAAGTACTCGTTTTGCTTGACATATGTAGACAGGGCTCCAGAAGCCCAGAGCATGAGTATGGCAGTGTGTGTGTGCAATGTGCACGTGTGCGTGTGTGTGTCAGAGGAGAATTTAGAGTAGGGGTGGGAACAGCGGCAAATGAGGCGAAAGCTCTGTGAAGATAGTCTAGATTTCTCAGTCGTCAGGAGGAGGGAGGGAGAAATCATAAGTCCCCCGTCAGAAGCGGAGACCTCCCGGCGGGTCACCTGTGTCTTCACGGCTCCGTGGGCCTGTCTTGCACATCCCACCTCAAGCCCCGGTGCACGGAGGCGCACGGAGGGTGGGGGTACTCTCACTGACACGATGGGAGTACCTCGGCTGGCCCGGGTGGAGTGAACGAGGCCATGTCAACAGTGCTCTTGGTATAGGTCTGCTCCTCACCAGCCCTCGTCCCATATACATACCGGAACATTCTGGCCGGGAGATTTAGCCAAACCCTGGAATTACTCCTCGAACTTTTCAAGAGTGTTCTTGGCTGGCTCAGGACCATGAGAATTTGCAGAAATGTGTCATCATTTTTGCCATTTGCAAAATCCCCCAGGTCAAGTGTCCAACTTCCATGAAGCAAGAAAGGCCGGAAAAAAATTCTGCCAAAGTCTAGTTGTCTTTAAGAGAGGAGGCCCGATCTGGCTTTCCCCTGTCAACACCAGGCTGGCTGGCTCCCTCCTCTGCCCTCCAGGACTCCAGTTGGGGAGGATGGCCAGATGTTGGGAGCCTTGCCCTGGACCCCTGCTGCCTGGGCTGGAACCTGGCTCATCCCTGCCTTCCAGCTCAAGACAAGAAACTCAGTCTCTCAACTTCAGTTTTCTCATCTGTGAAATGGGAGTGGAGTGGTTCTCACCTCATAGGCGGCCTGCTTGGGCAATCACCTAGTTGTGTCTGACTCTTTGTGACCCCATGGGCTGTAGTCGGTCAGGCTCCTCTATCCATGGGACTATCTTGGCAACATTGCTGGAGTGGGTTGCCATTTCCTCCTTCAGAGAATCTTCCTGATTCAGGGATTGAACCCACGTCTCCCGCGGCTCCTGCATCGACAGGCAGATTCTTTACCACTGAGCCGCCTGGGAAACCCTCACCTCATAGGATGATGGAGCAAATGCGCTAATGCTGGAACAGGGTTCCGCACAGTGCTGGGCACGTGATCTCAACCATGTTAGTGCAGGGATGCTACTGGCTTCTGAAACATCACTGGTACCCCCAAGTCATCTCATGTCTGAAGCTGTTTCTCACTGTAGCTGGGATGGGACAGACAAGGCCCCTCAGCCTCTTCCCCAACCCCCAGACTAGCCTGGATGTCCAGAACGCCACACTCACCTGTGCCTTCTGTCTGTGATGTCTATGATGTGAGTGAGACCCCCTCAGATAAGGCACCCTTGTGCGGTGCACAACCTGAACACCTGCACAGGCACACCCTGGGTTCTGAATACAGGCAGGCTAGGATGACAGACTCCTGGACTTGAACCTGGACTCTGCTACTTACTAGCTTGAAGGAGGGATTTGCATAAATTAACCCCTTGACATGTTTCAGTCAGTTCAGTTCAGTCGCTCAGTCATGTCCGACTCTTTGCGACCCCATGAATCGCAGCACGCCAGGCCTCCCTGTTCATCACCATCTCTCGGAGTTCACTCAGACTCACATCCATCGAGTTTGTGATGCCATCCAGCCATCTCATCCTCGGTCGTCCCCTTCTCCTCCTACCCCCAATCCTTCCCAGCATCAGAGTCTTTTCCAATGAGTCAACTCTTCTCATGAGGTGGCCAAAGTACTGGAGTTTCAGCTTTAGCATTATTCCTTCCATTCAGAATGGATTGGTTGGATCTCCTTGCAGTCCAAGGGACTCTCAAGAGTCGTCTCCAACACCATAGTTCAAAAGCATCAATTCTTCAGCGCTCAGCCTTCTTCACAGTCCAACTCTCACATCCATGACCACAGGAAAAACCATAGTCTTGACTAGACGGACCTTAGTCGGCAAAGTAATGTCTCTGCTTTTGAATATACTATCTAGGTTGGTCATAACTTTTCTTGACATGTTTAGCTATTATTAAAATGAAGCTATGAAAGTGGGCAAATCCTGGCTGCCTGTGGTCCTGGGTATAGTCAGCGTTATAGCTCTTGGCTAACAAGATGGAAATGGATGGAAACGGAGGTCTCCTGGATGTGGAGTTCAGGAACTGGGAAGGAGGACAGACCTGAAAGTTTTCAAATGGTGTCCCGGGCAATTCTGGCAAACACAGCCTGCGCCCACACCCTCCAGACGAGCTAAACCACCTGGAGTTCTCCAAATGCCCAGCACTTCTGTGCTTTCTGTCCTGGCTCCTGCTGTCCCCCGCCTGGACCATTCATACCTGCTGAACTTGACCTTGTCCCTTCAAGCTCCATGTGAATGCCCGGATCCCTCCTGGACTTCCTCTGAGGCTCTGTGCAGGAGGGGTTCTGTTGATTTGGGGCACTGGACCTACATTGGGCCCCCTGGATGGTGCACAGCCTGAGGGCTGCTGTGGCTGAGGAGACACCCGCTCAGCGGGCACCTAGCACCCGGGAAACCAGCAAATCAGATGTGAGCCTCTGGGTCTCTCCACCTGGACCCTGAGCTCTGGGAGGCACACACTCGCTTCTCTGTGTCGTTGAATTGGTGCTGGTGATGATGGGCTCCAGTTAACAATGTGGGGGGTTGAGGAGTTGCTGGAAGAGGGGCTAGCCTCTTCAGAAACTGGGGAGAGGGGAGGAAGGAGTCAGCTGCCCAAGGGGGCTGCCCAAGAGGATGTTCGTAAACTCCTCCAGAAACCACATCTCCAGGGGGCTTGGGGCTGACATTCTTGAAGGAAACCAGAGATTGTTCTACGAAAATATCCTTTCAAAAATAGCAGCAGTTTTTGTTTTGCTTCCTAAAGGCAGCGGAGACCGGCTTCCTGATTTGGGAAGACAAGTGTCTGAGCGGAGTCAGGAAGACCCGAGGGTCGGACTGGGTGGGTGGGATCACGAGCTCAGGGTCCCATCCGCTTTCCTCCCGGGAGTCCCCGAGGGCCAGGTGTGGTCGCCGGGTGTCCCGCCTCAATGCGCAGCCCCGTGGGAGCAGTGACCAGTGGCACACGCAGCCTTCTTATTTTTCACCCTTTAGGCTCCTTCTCTCCCCACTAGTGTATAACCAGTTGGTTAAGAGAGCTCCAGGATCTCAGAAACTGAGGAGTGAGTCTCAGTTCGATTAACTTTGCAGCTTTGAGGAACGCAACCTCCCAGGCCTCATTTTCTGCATCTGTAAAATGGGAGTAATAGCAGTCAGGTGATTACTCTCCTATCTCCTATGAGGGCAATGAGGCTCAGAGAGTCATGGTGCAGAAGAATCAGGCAACAGTCTGCCTCTGAAGCCCTCTCTCCTGGTGCCGAAGTCCCACATGGCGCCCGGGGCCTGGCTGGCAGCCCGCTCTGCCCTGCCGGGCTCTCTGGCCCCGTGTGCCCTCAGGCTGGCAGGCCCCACATCCCAGACGGTCCGCAGAGGATGCCTTTAGTTGTGACATTGGGGCCCATGTCTTTCCCTTTTGCTTTTCTGCATTTTCCCAAAGCTCTGCCTTGGGCTGCATTGTATTGAGGTCAGAAAGGCTGAAACAATAAATGCCATTTAGGAAAAAATAGATTTTGCTGAGCGCTTATATTTTCTAATCTTGACTGGGACTCTCAGAGGCCCTGAAGGGGAGGTTGGAAGGACTTCTGTGGGGGGCTTCTGGCGTCCGTGTGGTGGTGGGCGGCGCTGGGCCACAGGGGTCAGGCTCCGCTGGGGTCTGGGCTTGGCCCTGGGCTGGGCGGCCTGTGGGAACCAGCGCACAACCTGGCCTCCGGAGGGGCCTGCAGAGAAGACCTGTGTTTGGTGTGTCTACGCGGCACCGCCCACTCCCTCCCCCACAGTGTTTTTCTAGAACTATCACCAGCCCCCACTGCTCTGCCTTCGGGGACACTGGTTTTTCCCACCCCCTACTTCTGCCGGGGCTGCTGATAAAACCCCAACCCCTCGGTCAGGGCCAGGGGACATTTTGACCCAAGTCTTCTGCTCCTGTGGACATTTTGACCCCAAAGACATTTCTAATGTAAGCATTTTAATCAGAATTACCCAACAGTGATGAGTGTTCATCTAGAAAGTACCAGATTCCACAGGGAACTCCATTAAGCCAAGTTAATCCCTATGTCAATTTTCTATACAGCTCAGTTAAGCCATTTCCGTTGTTTCCGTTTCCATTTTGCTGGAATTATTTTCTAAGAGATCAATTCTTTTGCATTTAGAATTTCCAGTGGAGATTTGCTTCATAAATCAGGTTTCAAAAAAAAAAATCTATCTCAGACTTGACTAATTGCAGCTTCTGCCACTGCAAGTGGCCGCGGTTTCCATCAAGGATCATTTTCCTGGGCTATGTTATAGTCGGTGTTATTTCTGAGTTAATCCATGAGGAAATAGTGAGGAATTTTATGAGGCAGAGAGATGAGGAGGCGGGGAGCAGTGGAGAAGGGGAAGGGGAAAAAAGCAGGAGGAGAACGCAGAGAGAGACACACACAGAGGCCCCTGGGCAGAAACAGGGCTGCAGCTGGCCTGGTGGGTGGAGTGAGAGGGGGCAAAGGTCAGAGCATCCACTTGGCCTCAGGTCATCACATGGCACAGTCCTGCACCTTCGCATCCTGCCCTGCTTCATCAGTGAGGCCCTGAGCGGGTCATCTCAGTCTCTCAGCTTCTCCAGGAAGATACAGTCCTGTTCTGCACGGTTTTGGTTTTAAAATTAGGTTTTTAAAAAATGTGTTCATCCAGATAGAAGGCAGGATTCTTGATCCACCCTGGGTGTTTACTGCAATAGTGTTTCTTCTGGGCTCCTGTTTGTTTCCCGACCAGGTAAATTATGCACACAGGAGGGTTAGGAGGGAAATTCATTAATTTCACAGCCAACCGCGAGCTTTATTGCTCAGCTGGCAGCTCACCTCCAACAGGTTTCGGCAGTTAATGAAGGTGAGTCTCAGACTGGGGGTCATCCCTTCAGGACTGAAATGCAGGCAGATCTAAGGATGTTTGAGATCTGGGGGTGTGGGGTAGATCGTCACCAGGAACAACCTCAAGAACTCATCAAAACTGACCTGCTGATTTCCTGGCGTGAGAGACCTCGGGACGGTGCCCAGGCTGGCCCCAGGGTGGCCGCTGCTGATCCATGTGTCTCTTGACGAGCGGGGATGGCAGCTTGTGGTTTACTCTCGGACTGAAGGGGCTTGAGCTGAATAGCAACCCCTGGGAAACTGGGGATTAAACAGCCCTTTATATCCAGCTGCTCCTACTTTATTGGCCTTACTAACAAATCTCGTGATGAGGCTCCAGCCCATTGAGACATCACAATTCAAAAGCATCAATTATTATAATATAAAAATATATAATTATATATAGTTATACATATCAGAATAATAATAATAATAACTAAAATGAATAAGAAATAATAAAGTATGTTACTATAATAATTACATACTTATTATAATATCCAATTATTATTATAATACAATTATTTAATAATTATGTTGTAGTTGGTTATAAATAAATTGCTATTGATAAATTAGCAATAACAATAACAATGATTAGCAGTTACTACTGCATCCCCTTTCACCTATACCTTCTCCCTAATTACTTCCCTGGTAGCTCAGCTGGTAAAGAGTTCTCCTGCAATGCAGGAGACCCTGGTCCGATTCCTGGGTCAGGAAGATCCACTTGAGAAGGGATAGGCTACCCACTACAGTATTCTTGGGCTTCCCTGGTGGCTCAGACAGTAAAGAATCCACCTGCAATGCGGGAGACCTGAGTTCGATCCCTGGGTCGGGAAGATCTCCTGGAGAAGGACATGGCCAACCCACTCCAGTATTCTTGCCTGGAGAATCCCCATGGACGGGGGAGCCTGGTGGGCTACAGTCCATGAAGTCACGAAGAGACCAACAAGACTGAGTGACTAAGCATTCACGCACAAGGGTCTTTGCAATTGTGACACACAGCACAGCAGGGCTCATCCGACCCCTCACAGTGGTGCCCTTTTGCTATCGGGCTGGGGAATAATCCAAGTTCAGAATTCCATCCTCAGTTTCCTTCCTAAGGCCATTTCTTATACAAACTGTCGTGGGCTGGGAACCCCCCAGAAGCAGATCCTAGTAAGCGGTTTATTTGGGAGGTGATCTTAGGGAATGCCCAAAGTGGGTGAGAGAGGAAAGGTACAGAACCCACAAAAGGTGGGCTATGAAGCCAGTTCCCAGCTTGGAGCCCTTTCCCACTGAGGAACTCTGTCTGCACAGAACATAGTTCAGAGTTATCCCAGAGGGGCGTGGGTGCTGGGATACTTAGCCTCCAACTCCCATCAGCCATGGCTTCTGTGGGTCTTTCATTCTCTCAGCTCTTGATGGACTAAACTCGCTTCAGGTGGGTCTCTGACTGCATCACTGCAGGGGCTCACTGCTCTGAAGCAGGTCATTCTGACCTTGGACTCCTGGACTCTGGAAAGCTCTTTCTCTAGGTCCAAGATCGATGGCTGTGGAGGCTGAAAACAGTCCCTAAAGATCTCTTAATATCCAGATCCTAAGGCCTGGATATTTAAACATTATCTTATCTGGAGAAAGTTCCTTTACAGATGTGATTAAGTTAAGGATCTACTGCTGCTGCTGCTGCTAAGTCGCTTCAGTAGTGTCCGACTCTGTGCGACCCCATAGACGGCAGCCCAACGGGCTCCCCCATCCCTGGAATTCTCCAGGCAAGAATACTGGAGTGGGTTGCCATTTCCTTCTCCAATGCATGAAAGTGAAAAGTGAAAGTGAAGTCGCTCAGTCGTGTCCAACTCTTAGCGACCCCATGGACTGCAGACCACCAGGCTCCTCCGTCCATGGGATTTTCCAGGCAAGAGTACTGGAGTGGGGTGCCATTGCCTTCTCCTAAGTTAAGGATCTAAGGATAGGGAAATTACTCTGGATTATTGAAGAGGGCCCTACTTGCCATCACAATATCCTCCTAAGTGAAAGTGAAAGTAGCTCAGTCATGTCTGACTCTTTGTGACCCCATGGACTATACAGTCCATGGAATTCTCCCAGCTAGAATACTGGAACGGGTAGCCTTTCCCTTCTCCAGGGCATCTTCCCAACCCAGGGATCTTCCCTCATAGCTCAGTTGGTAAAGAATCTGCCTGCAATGCAGGAGACTCGGGTTTGATCCCTGGGTCGGGAAGATCCCCTGAAAGAGGGCATGGCAATCCACTCCAGGATTTTTGCCTAGAGAATCCAATGGACAGAGGAGCCTGGTGGGCCATAGTCCACAGGATCGCAAGAGTTGGACATGACTTATCAACTAGACCACTACCACACCGCCAGCCTTCTAAGACAGACAAGGTGTATGTGAGGCCAGAAGAGAAGATCACGTGACCACAGAGGTGAGGATCAGAGCGATGTGGCCACGAGTGAAGGACTGTGGCAGCAGCAGCCTCAGAGGAGGCAGGAACTCCTGGAGACCCTTGAGGGCCACAGTCCTGCTTTCACCTTGATTTTGACCCAGTGATGCTGATTTTGGCCTTCTGGCCTCCAAAACTGTAAGAAAGTAAACATCTGTTGTTTTAAAGTGCCACCCTTGGGGTAACTTTTTCCCAGCAGCCCCAGGAAGCTCACACAGTGTTTCTGGACTTCATCCCCAGCTCCTGCTCTGCCAGGTCTTCCAGCATCTTTAGAAGCCCCTGGTACCCCCAGGGTCTTTCTTCTTGCAGGCAAAGCAGAACCCTGGTGTCCTCTCCTGGACCTCTTGGGGAAAGACCTCCAGATCACCAGGGTTTCTCCTTCCAGCAGAATGTGAAGAGTGACCATCACCCTGTCCTTGGCCCACCTACTCTGTTGAAGCCTCTTAACTTTCCATGGACTTTTTTTTTTTCAAAGAACTAAGATCCTGGCATCTTAGTTCCCTGCTGAGGGACTGAATCCTTACCCCCTGCAGTGGAAGTATGGAGTCTTAACCAGTGGATTTCCAGGGAAGTTCCTCATCCCAACATATTTTCATCTTTTCCCAAAGATCTGGGGACACGATGGAAGGATTCTAGCCCCTCTGCCCGTCCATATACTCCTCTCTCCTTGAAGGTGAGAAGTTGCTGGTCTGCTTGGAAGCCACTGGCTGCCTTTGGATTTCACTGGCAGGCACAGTCATTCTCTTGAAAGGTAGTACAGGTCACAACCACACCCTGCTCCACCTGTAGCCAGGTGAGTTGGCAAGCCAGTCATCTTCATCCTTGGGCCTGCCGAATCAGTGTGCTCGGTGTCAGCGCCATGGTCCCGGTCACTCTAGCCTGAAGGCGCACCCTGCAGGAATCCTGTTCCAGGCCTGGATCCCGGGCCTTAGCTCATCCCTCCCGGGGGCTCTGTGCCCGGGGCTATGAGGTGCTTGGCCAGCTGTTGAAAAGATCAATATTCATTTGGCGATGTGAGTCCTTGCAATGCATTCTCCCACGAGTTGTGCCTTTGGCAGGAACCCGAGGCGGTGAGTGGTAGGGTTCAGAGCACCCCCCAATTCTGAAAGACCACTCGGAGAGCAGGGGTGAAGCACAGAGCGAATGCTCAACACGTGGCAGTGACTACAGCCACGGCCTCTATTACGACGATTTCTTCCAGCTTTCCATAAATATTTGCGGAATTGAATGAATAAGTGGCAATTGCAGCCACAAATGCGTTTCCTACTTCAGAGCTTGTTGGGTATGTAAGTGGCATATTTGATCAATTTGCCAGGAGAGAGGAGGACGAATGGGTGTTGGTCTTTGCCCAGGAAAGACAAGGGAAGGGGGATTTCACCTTAAAGAGGGTCTATATGTCCAGTCCTTGGAGAAGGCAATGGCATCCCACTCCAGTATTTCTGCCTGGAAAATCCCATGGACAGAGGAGCCTGGTAGGCTGCAGGCCATGGGGTCGCTGAGCGACTTCCTTTCACTTTTCACTTTCATGCCTTGGAGAAAGAAATGGCAACCCACTCCAGTGTTCTTGCCTGGAGAATCCCAGGGACGGGGGAGCCTGGTGGGCTGCCGTCTATGGGGTCACACAGAGTCTGACACGACTGAAGTGACTTAGCAGCAGCATATGTCCAGTCCTAGCTAGGTTTCTGGCTGGTTGTAGCTGATGCCAAGATGATCTCAAGGTTTTCTGACTTGAGAAGAGGAGATAGGGACGGGGGAGCCTGGTGGGCTGCCGTCTATGGGGTCACACAGAGTCTGACACGACTGAAGTGACTTAGCAGCAGCATATGTCCAGTCCTAGCTAGGTTTCTGGCTGGTTGTAGCTGATGCCAAGATGATCTCAAGGTTTTCTGACTTGAGAAGAGGAGATTAAATGAGCCCCTCCTGGTTACTTTGGTGTCCTGGGGGTCTTCACATGGTCGTTGCCTAGCGATTTGCAGCAACTAGTTCTCCCTCCCTCATTCTTCTGCGTGGGTGAAGAAAGAAGTAGATTCAGAAACAGCTGGGTCAACACTGGACCTTCTCCCAGCATCTGGAAACTCAACCCAAGAATCAACGCCAGCACAGCCAGGCCTGAGCTTGTCATGCCCATCATATATTGTAGACTGACCCTCTGTGTCCACCTCCGTGGCTGGGTCAGCTCCCAGCAGTGCCTCTAGACCACCTCCCTGTCTTTGCTAACGATTCCAGAATGCCTACAAGCTGAGTCCAAAAATTATGACCATAATGTGTCACTAACTTCTAAGAGTAATGAGCTAGAAAGTCACAGATCACTAGTTCTCCAAAGGTCCCAAAGTCCTGACTGAGTCATGCAAATCTTCCTACTCCAGTCAACCAGGACCCAGGACTGAATGTTAATGCAAATCATCTGGAGAGCTTGTTAAAGACGTAGATGTTGATGTTGTAAGTCTGGGGTGGGGCCTGAGACTCTGCGTTTCTAACAAGTTTCCAGGAGGCGCTGAAGCTACTGGTCTGCAGACCACACCTTGAGCAGGATAAATCTAGAGACACCAAGTTCACTGGTTGAGTACTTACGATGCTTCAAATTTAGGTCATTTTCTGCCAAGCTTAAGCAAATCTCAACCACAGATCTCTATTTTCCATTGTGTAGAACACTGTTTTCATAATTTTGTTATCATTCAGACTTTATGCATTTGTAACTCCATTAGGAACTATCTCACCCCCATTTTGCCTACAACAGAAAACCAATCTGAGTTTTCTCCAGGGGACTGTATCTGCCCTTGACCTTCATTTCCTGTTGGGCTGTTGATTTTGAGTGGATTAAACAAGGTCCCCTTCTGTAGACTCTAGAAATTCTATTCTAGAATCAATGTCAATGCAATCGTGATTCCACATTCAAATGGAAGGCACTGGGGAACTGAGTGAGACAAGGACACTTCCTTGTGTTTGGGTGTGCGCTGATGCAGAGGGTTCAAAATAGCACTCAATGACCCTTGCATCCAACCCCACGCCCTGCACCCCTTGCCTTGGTTGGGAGCATCAGCATTCTTCAAGCTTCCACTGCTGGAGCCTGCCTCCCTTCCCTCCCTGGCCTCGGAACATCTGTGGAGTGGGGAGTGACTTAGCCCATCTTTGACTGGTACTGGGCTCGCTGTGTGCATGGGTGTGTTCTGAGTTGCTTTAGTCATGTCTGACTTTTTGCGACACCATGGACTGTAGCCTGCCGGGGTCCTCTGTCCACAGGATTCTCCAGGCAAGAATACTGGAGTGGGTTGCCATGTCCTTCTCCAGGGGATCTTCCCGATCCAGGGATTGAACCTGCATCTCTTACATCTTGGGCACTGGCAAGCGGGTTCTTTATCACTAGTGCTACCTGGGAAGCCCACCTGGCTCATTAGGTGCCTAACAAACATGTACCTAAAAAGGAGCTTTAACTTTATCTCCTTGCCTGGGAGGATAACAGAACTGCTCAAGGCCCCACAGACAGTGACAGTGGAGGCAGATTCCTCAAAGAGACACTGAACCAACCTATAGACTCAAGCAGAAAGAGACCCTGAGGCCATCTCATCCAGCCTAACATGTTGATAAACTGAGGTCAGGCAGGGCCATTGACTTGGCCCCTGTGATTATCTTTGTTGCTGCTGTTTAGTTGCTAAGTTAGTTGACTCTTTTGGGAGCTCATGGACTGTAGCCTGTCAGGCTCCTCTGTCCATGAGGCAAGAATACTGAAGTGGGTTGCCGTTTTCTTCTCCAGGAGATCTTCCCAAACCAGAGATTGAACCCGGGTCACCTGCATTGCAGATGAAATCTTTGCCATCTGAATCACCATTATCTTTAGGAGTTAGATATTTTTCCACTCAGACTCCATTTCTCCAGAAGCTCACCCTCAGGGAACTCTCGAGATAGAGTCATGTTTATGTCAAGGACATTGGAATGAAGAGTTTTCTACTTAAAGGCTGCCAACACTCGCTGGTGAGGAGGCAGAATCGGGTGTAATGTTAATAATTACATTGTGGGCATGAAGGTGCCATAGATTACAGAATTCGTGGAGAAAATGGGCCTTTTACAGTAGGTCTCAGTCATTAGTGAAATTTCACGTTCAGAATTAGTCAGGAGAGGTAATTAGCATCAAGGAATGCTGGCAGCCGCATAGTTAACATGACGGATGTTGGTGGGCTCACGCTATCCATGGTCCCGGTCACTCTAGCCTGAAGGCGCACCCTGCAGGAATCCTGTTCCAGGCCTGGATCCCGGGCCTTAGCTCATCCCTCTCGGGGGCTCTGTGCCCGGGGCTATGAGGTGCTTGGCCAGCTGTTGAAAAGATCAATATTCATTCGGCGATGTGAGTCCTTGCAATGCATTCTCCCACGAGTTGTGCCTTTGGCAGGAACCCGAGGCGGTGAGTGGTAGGGTTCAGAGCACCCCCCAATTCTGAAAGACCACTCGGAGAGCAGGGGTGAAGCACAGAGCGAATGCTCAACACGTGGCAGTGACTACAGCCACGGCCTCTATTACGACGATTTCTTCCAGCTTTCCATAAATATTTGCGGAATTGAATGAATAAGTGGCAATTGCAGCCACAAATGCGTTTCCTACTTCAGAGCTTGTTGGGTATGTAAGTGGCATATTTGATCAATTTGCCAGGAGAGAGGAGGACGAATGGGTGTTGGTCTTTGCCCAGGAAAGACAAGGGAAGGGGGATTTCACCTTAAAGAGGGTCTATATGTCCAGTCCTTGGAGAAGGCAATGGCATCCCACTCCAGTATTTCTGCCTGGAAAATCCCATGGACAGAGGAGCCTGGTAGGCTGCAGGCCATGGGGTCGCTGAGCGACTTCCTTTCACTTTTCACTTTCATGCCTTGGAGAAAGAAATGGCAACCCACTCCAGTGTTCTTGCCTGGAGAATCCCAGGGACGGGGGAGCCTGGTGGGCTGCCGTCTATGGGGTCACACAGAGTCTGACACGACTGAAGTGACTTAGCAGCAGCATATGTCCAGTCCTAGCTAGGTTTCTGGCTGGTTGTAGCTGATGCCAAGATGATCTCAAGGTTTTCTGACTTGAGAAGAGGAGATTAAATGAGCCCCTCCTGGTTACTTTGGTGTCCTGGGGGTCTTCACATGGTCGTTGCCTAGCGATTTGCAGCAACTAGTTCTCCCTCCCTCATTCTTCTGCGTGGGTGAAGAAAGAAGTAGATTCAGAAACAGCTGGGTCAACACTGGACCTTCTCCCAGCATCTGGAAACTCAACCCAAGAATCAACGCCAGCACAGCCAGGCCTGAGCTTGTCATGCCCATCATATATTGTAGACTGACCCTCTGTGTCCACCTCCGTGGCTGGGTCAGCTCCCAGCAGTGCCTCTAGACCACCTCCCTGTCTTTGCTAACGATTCCAGAATGCCTACAAGCTGAGTCCAAAAATTATGACCATAATGTGTCACTAACTTCTAAGAGTAATGAGCTAGAAAGTCACAGATCACTAGTTCTCCAAAGGTCCCAAAGTCCTGACTGAGTCATGCAAATCTTCCTACTCCAGTCAACCAGGACCCAGGACTGAATGTTAATGCAAATCATCTGGAGAGCTTGTTAAAGACGTAGATGTTGATGTTGTAAGTCTGGGGTGGGGCCTGAGACTCTGCGTTTCTAACAAGTTTCCAGGAGGCGCTGAAGCTACTGGTCTGCAGACCACACCTTGAGCAGGATAAATCTAGAGACACCAAGTTCACTGGTTGAGTACTTACGATGCTTCAAATTTAGGTCATTTTCTGCCAAGCTTAAGCAAATCTCAACCACAGATCTCTATTTTCCATTGTGTAGAACACTGTTTTCATAATTTTGTTATCATTCAGACTTTATGCATTTGTAACTCCATTAGGAACTATCTCACCCCCATTTTGCCTACAACAGAAAACCAATCTGAGTTTTCTCCAGGGGACTGTATCTGCCCTTGACCTTCATTTCCTGTTGGGCTGTTGATTTTGAGTGGATTAAACAAGGTCCTCTTCTGTAGACTCTAGAAATTCTATTCTAGAATCAATGTCAATGCAATCGTGATTCCACATTCAAATGGAAGGCACTGGGGAACTGAGTGAGACAAGGACACTTCCTTGTGTTTGGGTGTGCGCTGATGCAGAGGGTTCAAAATAGCACTCAATGACCCTTGCATCCAACCCCACGCCCTGCACCCCTTGCCTTGGTTGGGAGCATCAGCATTCTTCAAGCTTCCACTGCTGGAGCCTGCCTCCCTTCCCTCCCTGGCCTCGGAACATCTGTGGAGTGGGGAGTGACTTAGCCCATCTTTGACTGGTACTGGGCTCGCTGTGTGCATGGGTGTGTTCTGAGTTGCTTTAGTCATGTCTGACTTTTTGCGACACCATGGACTGTAGCCTGCCGGGGTCCTCTGTCCACAGGATTCTCCAGGCAAGAATACTGGAGTGGGTTGCCATGTCCTTCTCCAGGGGATCTTCCCGATCCAGGGATTGAACCTGCATCTCTTACATCTTGGGCACTGGCAAGCAGGTTCTTTATCACTAGTGCTACCTGGGAAGCCCACCTGGCTCATTAGGTGCCTAACAAACATGTACCTAAAAAGGAGCTTTAACTTTATCTCCTTGCCTGGGAGGATAACAGAACTGCTCAAGGCCCCACAGACAGTGACAGTGGAGGCAGATTCCTCAAAGAGACACTGAACCAACCTATAGACTCAAGCAGAAAGAGACCCTGAGGCCATCTCATCCAGCCTAACATGTTGATAAACTGAGGTCAGGCAGGGCCATTGACTTGGCCCCTGTGATTATCTTTGTTGCTGCTGTTTAGTTGCTAAGTTAGTTGACTCTTTTGGGAGCTCATGGACTGTAGCCTGTCAGGCTCCTCTGTCCATGAGGCAAGAATACTGAAGTGGGTTGCCGTTTTCTTCTCCAGGAGATCTTCCCAAACCAGAGATTGAACCCGGGTCACCTGCATTGCAGATGAAATCTTTGCCATCTGAATCACCATTATCTTTAGGAGTTAGATATTTTTCCACTCAGACTCCATTTCTCCAGAAGCTCACCCTCAGGGAACTCTCGAGATAGAGTCATGTTTATGTCAAGGACATTGGAATGAAGAGTTTTCTACTTAAAGGCTGCCAACACTCGCTGGTGAGGAGGCAGAATCGGGTGTAATGTTAATAATTACATTGTGGGCATGAAGGTGCCATAGATTACAGAATTCGTGGAGAAAATGGGCCTTTTACAGTAGGTCTCAGTCATTAGTGAAATTTCACGTTCAGAATTAGTCAGGAGAGGTAATTAGCATCAAGGAATGCTGGCAGCCGCATAGTTAACATGACGGATGTTGGTGGGCTCACGCTAGTGACTTATGGAATTTTCGCTCCGGAGACGATCGGAGCCATTTGGTGGTCAACAGTCTGAGAATCAATCACCGCAACAGTCATTAATTTATCGCTTCTATTTAAAGTCTGGAATCTGCATCAGCTTGAATAGAAGGGATCCCTGATGGAGGAAGGTTGGCATCCAACAAAACCCTGAACCCTGGCTCTTGAGATGCATCTGGCTTCTTCCTGGTGCAGAGCAAACAGGAAAGTTGTTTGAAGAATCTGCTCCTGATTCCATCTTGGGGCAGAAACAGTCAGTGTCACTGGCTACACGGAGATCAGGAGTGAGATTTTAAACTAGGTTAGCTTTACAGGTTCATCTCTGTGATCAGAAAATGGCCCCTACAGTTCAGTGATCCCCAAATTACATCAGTAACTGTGAGATGGGAGAGCACTGGTCAGGGAGCCCCAGTACTTCTGAAGTTAACGAGCGGCAGGGTCAAAGCTCTGACCTGGGATGTGTAGTCTTTGCTCAGGTGGAATAATTTTTTTTTACCTTTGGATTTTATATTGGAGCATAGCAGATTAACAATCGTGTGATAGTTTCAGTTCAGTTCAGTCGCTCAGTCGTGTCCGACTCTTTGCGACCCCATGAACCTCAGCATGCCAGGCCTCCCTGTCCATCACCAACTCCTGGAGTCCACCCAAAGCCATGTCCATTGAGTCGGTGATGCCATCCAACCACCTCATCCTCTGTCATCACCTTCTCCTCCTGCCCTCAATCTTTGCCAGCATCAGGGGCTTTTCAAATGAGTCAGCTCTTCACATCAGGTTGCCAAAGTACTGGAGTTTCAGCTTCAACATCAGTCTTACCAATGAACACCCAGGACTGATCTCCTTTAGAATGGACTGGTTGGATCTCCTTGCAGTCCAAGGGACTCTCAAGAGTCTTCTCCACCACCACAGTTCAAAAGCATCAATTCTTTGGCGCTCAGCTTTCTTTATAGTCCAACTCTCACATCCATATATGACCACTGGAAAAACCATAGCCTTGACTAGACGGACTTTTGTTGGCAAAGTAATGTCTCTGCTTTATAATATGCTGTCTAGGTTGGTCATAACTTCACTTCCAAGGAGTAAGCGTCTTTTGTTTCAGGAGGACAACAAATATGTGTACATATATACATACACACTCAATCTTACATATATATGTATCCATTCTCTCCCAAACTCCTCTATCATCTAGGCTGCCACATAACATTGAGAAGAGGTCCCTGTGCTGTGCAGTAGGTCCTTGTTGGTTATACATTTTATTTATTTTTTTACTGTGCCTTTCATATTTTCTTTGTATTTCTCCATAGTTGCTTGACCCAACATCTTTCTGTCTGCTCTATACAATGAAAATACAAACTAAATGGGGAATAGAAAAAAATAATTAAAGCATTAAATTGTACAAATTACAAATCTGTTCCAAAATATACTTACATTAAATAAAATAGGCATTTCAGTAAGAGATCTACAGTGAATGACTCTGCATTCTGGGAAGCTTCACGACACCTAGGCAGGGCCGACATCCGTGGGAGGAGCTAAGAGACGTCGCACCAATCACAGTTTGTAGCGGGTTTCTGACGGCCAATCTGCGGGCTACACTGAGCGTCCGCATCACCTGCGCGGGACTGACGGGCAAGGGGAGAAGCAGCTCTAGCCTCGACGCTGAGTTCCTTCTCATCAACAGCCTATACAGTACAGTTTCAAAAAAGTAAACATGTTAAGGTAAGCAGACAACTCTTTAGAACCCCAGGCACATTTTCTGGCTGTATTTATGTGGAACTCTGCGGCTACGATGGGCGGTCGTGAAGAGGCTCTTCCTCAGGACAGCACGGTCACAGGCCTCGGAGGAGCCGGCGGGACTGAGGGGAGCCGAGGATGGGGAGAGGCGCCTCTGGTTGCAGGTGGAGCCCATCTTCGCACGCACAGTCCGCCGCCCTGAGGTCCTCTCCCCTTATCATCTGGCGTAGCGCCTAACGTAGTCCTCCACTTTATTCCCGAAGTCCTCCTTGTCTCGCAAATGATGTTCCGCAGCTTCAATGTTCAGTGGGTCATCAAAATTCAACAGATCAGTAAACACAGAGTTTAATCCCCAAACAACATCCTTCAGTGTCCTTGTGGGGGCCCAGCCGGTGCCGTCGATCGAGTGTTCTCTCAGTAAGCTGAGACATATCTCACCGGTCTCGGTGATGTTGGGATGCTAGTCAAGCATTTCACTTTGGGAGGCACCATGTTGTATGCGTCAGGAACTTCAGTTTCAAACTGAAATTTTCCACCCTGGTAGTAACCCTCATCTGGGGTGACAGTTAGCTGAAAGCAATGAAGCTTGTTTGGATCAGGAAAATTCACTTTACACGTACAAGGTAAATTAGCTTCAAGTTCTGCAACCTCTTTAACAAGCAGCCTGTCCCTCACAGACACCCGCCGAGTGGAGTCAGAGGCTGTGACTGACGCCCGGGACCCTTTGAGACCATCATCCCGCTTCAGCTTGCTTGCCAGCGTCAGCATCACTGCTGCCTTTTTCCTGGGCACCCCGAGACAGGCGAGGCGGGCCCTGTGCCCAACACCATGCCCCAGCCGGCCGGCGGCAGCGAGACGTGGCCCCTCACAGCCAGCACCGGCTCCGGGCGGCCTGGTTATACATTTTAAACATAGCAGTGTGTACATCAACACAAAGAACATTGATAAAACAATAATAGGAACAATAGCAGCTAATAGTTTTTGAGAGCCTACTGTGTGTCTGGTGCTTGCAGAGCATTTTACGCATGTTATTTCAATTCAGTCTTCACAGATAGAAGCTGAGAGGTTGAGTAAGTTACTCAAGGTCACACAGCAAGCTCTTACAGGGCTGATCTTCAAAGCCAGATCCTGGTACAGATCTCCTAAGTACAGTGTTACTTTGAGCTGCTGGATGCAGGAAATTGATGCTAAATTCTTACTACCTCAGCCATCTCATCTATAAAATATGAATAATAATGTGCTCCACATACAATTTCAGGAATAAGTTGCTTGGCAAGCTGTTATGCAGGGAGCCGAAAGCCTGAAGGTAACTGTGATCTGATAATTACAACATACATTCATATGAAGGCACCTGTGTGCCAATTGCAAACACCCATCTCTACCCCTCCCTTCCCAAGTCCCTGGATGCACTGAGTCCTGCCCAGTCATTCTTGATAGCATCCTGTGTCCACACACTCACTCCACATTCACACCACCTTTGGTCTATAGACTTGAGTTTTCTACATTCTGTCTGTGGGTCTCCTCTTCCAAAGCTTCTAGTGGTACCCCGTTTCCTTTAGGATTAAGAGTGGCCTTCTTAGAGCAGCAGCTGAGCCCTCCCACCCAATCTGTCTCCAGGGTACTCTCCTCTGCACGTGCCCACGGCCCACTAAGATCCCCCCCACCTCCTCCTCAGCCGCTATCATTGGTCATTGCCCTCCCCATGACCATGGCAACAAACACTCTGCTCCTTACCACCCCCACCAGCATCCTCAGCATTAGATACCCAGGAAAGCTTCCCTGCTTGTGCCGGTTCCCACTCCAAGAAGGGACCCTTAAGCCTCTTCCCATCTTCAATATCAGGGTTGCTCAAATGCACACTGACCCCTGTCTGTGCCCAGGAAGGCCCAGACAGGTGATGGAGGTTGGAGACGGAGTCTGAATGGGAGAGAGGATGAACTTGCTGTGCACAAATCTGTCCTCCTGGTTCAAAGTGGTGACCACGTGGTCCAGGCTGAAAGCCTTTCCTTGTCAGTTGCATTTTTGGTTCAAAAGTGATGATCACCAAATTTCTACTCTGGAATGTCAAGGTTTCATTCAGGGAAAGAAACCTCTGAAATTACAGATACACGTGTAGGTAGAGGGCTCCTGGCTTTCATAAATACTGTTAGAAGTCCATGACTCAACAAGACATCCCTCGGTTACTGGAGCTGCTAGAGAGTAAGACTGTGTGATCCCCAGTTACCCTTCCCCAGAATTCTGAGATTGGAGGCCAGAGGGAGCGCAAGTAGATAGTAAGCATGCATTAACTGAAGAGCAAAGAAGAACTGACAAGCCCACAATCACGGCAGATTTTAACTTGTTTCTCTCAGCAACAGATAGATCAAGCAAACAAAAAAGTAACGATTGTAGAAAAGTTGAACCATACAGTGAACAGATGGATCTAATAAAAAATACAGAACCCCAGTATCTGCCAATTTAAAAATACATGTTTTACCAAACACATGATTAATATTTACACAAACTGAGTATACTGGGCTGTAGAATACATCTCAACAGGTACTGAATCATTATATCACAGAAAAATTATGTTCTCTGACCACATACGATAAAATTAATGATCAAAACTTTCCATATACTTTGAAATAAAAAATGTTAAGGGGATAATTCACAATCACAGAAGAAATTATAATGGAAAATTTAAAACCGAACAATAATGAAAACACTAGGCGTTATCAGTCAGTCTAGGCTAGGTTATGCTGAGATAACAAACATGCCCCAAGTCTTCGTGGCTTACACACCTAAGGTTTGTTTCTCCTTGCCGTATTACATGTCTGTCCTTGGCCAGAAAGATGTTCTGTTCCACATCCTCTTCACTCAGAGCTGAGGCTGATGGAGCCTCAACCATCTGGCACATCACCAGTTCCTGCGGCTCAAGGAGGGGAGCCCTGCAGGGTCTTTATTTATTTGGCTTCATCGGGTCTCAGTTGCATCATGCAGATCTTTCATCTTGGCTCACAGACTCTCTAGTGGCACGTGTGTGTGCTCAGCTGTGTCCAGCTGTTTGCGGCCCTTTGGACTCTAGCTCGCCAGGCTCCTCTGTCTGTGGGATTTCCCAGGCAAGAATATTGGAGTGGGTTGCCATTTTCTCCTCCAAGGGATCTTCCTGATCCAGGGATCATCTCCTTCATCTCCTGCATTGCAGGCAGGTTCTTTACTGCTGAGTCACTGGGGCTTCCTTCTAGCTGTGATGTGAGAGCTTGATTGCTCCACAGCATGTGGGATCTTAGTTCTCCAGCACGGCAAGGCTGAATTTTAAGAGAGATCAACACCATGCCCCAGCCGGCCGGCGGCAGCGAGACGTGGCCCCTCACAGCCAGCACCGGCTCCGGGCGGCCTGGTTATACATTTTAAACATAGCAGTGTGTACATCAACACAAAGAACATTGATAAAACAATAATAGGAACAATAGCAGCTAATAGTTTTTGAGAGCCTACTGTGTGTCTGGTGCTTGCAGAGCATTTTACGCATGTTATTTCAATTCAGTCTTCACAGATAGAAGCTGAGAGGTTGAGTAAGTTACTCAAGGTCACACAGCAAGCTCTTACAGGGCTGATCTTCAAAGCCAGATCCTGGTACAGATCTCCTAAGTACAGTGTTACTTTGAGCTGCTGGATGCAGGAAATTGATGCTAAATTCTTACTACCTCAGCCATCTCATCTATAAAATATGAATAATAATGTGCTCCACATACAATTTCAGGAATAAGTTGCTTGGCAAGCTGTTATGCAGGGAGCCGAAAGCCTGAAGGTAACTGTGATCTGATAATTACAACATACATTCATATGAAGGCACCTGTGTGCCAATTGCAAACACCCATCTCTACCCCTCCCTTCCCAAGTCCCTGGATGCACTGAGTCCTGCCCAGTCATTCTTGATAGCATCCTGTGTCCACACACTCACTCCACATTCACACCACCTTTGGTCTATAGACTTGAGTTTTCTACATTCTGTCTGTGGGTCTCCTCTTCCAAAGCTTCTAGTGGTACCCCGTTTCCTTTAGGATTAAGAGTGGCCTTCTTAGAGCAGCAGCTGAGCCCTCCCACCCAATCTGTCTCCAGGGTACTCTCCTCTGCACGTGCCCACGGCCCACTAAGATCCCCCCCACCTCCTCCTCAGCCGCTATCATTGGTCATTGCCCTCCCCATGACCATGGCAACAAACACTCTGCTCCTTACCACCCCCACCAGCATCCTCAGCATTAGATACCCAGGAAAGCTTCCCTGCTTGTGCCGGTTCCCACTCCAAGAAGGGACCCTTAAGCCTCTTCCCATCTTCAATATCAGGGTTGCTCAAATGCACACTGACCCCTGTCTGTGCCCAGGAAGGCCCAGACAGGTGATGGAGGTTGGAGACGGAGTCTGAATGGGAGAGAGGATGAACTTGCTGTGCACAAATCTGTCCTCCTGGTTCAAAGTGGTGACCACGTGGTCCAGGCTGAAAGCCTTTCCTTGTCAGTTGCATTTTTGGTTCAAAAGTGATGATCACCAAATTTCTACTCTGGAATGTCAAGGTTTCATTCAGGGAAAGAAACCTCTGAAATTACAGATACACGTGTAGGTAGAGGGCTCCTGGCTTTCATAAATACTGTTAGAAGTCCATGACTCAACAAGACATCCCTCGGTTACTGGAGCTGCTAGAGAGTAAGACTGTGTGATCCCCAGTTACCCTTCCCCAGAATTCTGAGATTGGAGGCCAGAGGGAGCGCAAGTAGATAGTAAGCATGCATTAACTGAAGAGCAAAGAAGAACTGACAAGCCCACAATCACGGCAGATTTTAACTTGTTTCTCTCAGCAACAGATAGATCAAGCAAACAAAAAAGTAACGATTGTAGAAAAGTTGAACCATACAGTGAACAGATGGATCTAATAAAAAATACAGAACCCCAGTATCTGCCAATTTAAAAATACATGTTTTACCAAACACATGATTAATATTTACACAAACTGAGTATACTGGGCTGTAGAATACATCTCAACAGGTACTGAATCATTATATCACAGAGAAATTATGTTCTCTGACCACATACGATAAAATTAATGATCAAAACTTTCCATATACTTTGAAATAAAAAATGTTAAGGGGATAATTCACAATCACAGAAGAAATTATAATGGAAAATTTAAAACCGAACAATAATGAAAACACTAGGCGTTATCAGTCAGTCTAGGCTAGGTTATGCTGAGATAACAAACATGCCCCAAGTCTTCGTGGCTTACACACCTAAGGTTTGTTTCTCCTTGCCGTATTACATGTCTGTCCTTGGCCAGAAAGATGTTCTGTTCCACATCCTCTTCACTCAGAGCTGAGGCTGATGGAGCCTCAACCATCTGGCACATCACCAGTTCCTGCGGCTCAAGGAGGGGAGCCCTGCAGGGTCTTTATTTATTTGGCTTCATCGGGTCTCAGTTGCATCATGCAGATCTTTCATCTTGGCTCACAGACTCTCTAGTGGCACGTGTGTGTGCTCAGCTGTGTCCAGCTGTTTGCGGCCCTTTGGACTCTAGCTCGCCAGGCTCCTCTGTCTGTGGGATTTCCCAGGCAAGAATATTGGAGTGGGTTGCCATTTTCTCCTCCAAGGGATCTTCCTGATCCAGGGATCATCTCCTTCATCTCCTGCATTGCAGGCAGGTTCTTTACTGCTGAGTCACTGGGGCTTCCTTCTAGCTGTGATGTGAGAGCTTGATTGCTCCACAGCATGTGGGATCTTAGTTCTCCAGCACGGCAAGGCTGAATTTTAAGAGAGAAGAAATACACTTCTCTTGTGGGTGGGAGGTGCTAGTTACCAGCAAGTGGTAGTAATGGATGTCACAACCCATCAGAACATGGGATTTGACTAAAGCAATGGTTTAAGAGAAATATATGGCCTTGAATGCAGAATGACTAAAAATAAATGATCTAGGAGTCCAACTCAAGAGAGTAGAAGACAAACAAAGTGGAGCAACTCCGAAGAATGTAGGAATAAAAGATGAAATGATGCTCAGAAATGAATGAAACAAAGAAATAATAAGACAACGGACCAGCAAAACCAAAGGTGAGTTATTAGAAAAGCAAAAACAAAACCAAAAACAACAACCTAGCAAAACAGAGTGATGTATGGCAAGACATAGTCATCAAAAAGATAAAAGGAAACACCAATAAGCAATAGCAGGACTTGTCAAAATGTCAGAAAACGTCAGCTTGGTGGTAGTGGCCGAGAGTTTGTTTCCTGTGGGTCAAAAAGAAACACAAGAGGTCTTCGTGAGGTGGAGAAGGCAGAACTTGGCTTGCTTCTTAAAATGGGGAACGGGGTGGGTTTCCCAGCATGTAAGGGAAGGCTGGGGGAAAAACCCTACAGCCAGCTTGCTGCCTATAAAGAAGACTGAGTGCTGAAGAGCTGATGCTTTCGAATTGTGGTGCTGGAGAAGCCTCTTGAGAATCCCTTGGACATCAAGGAGATCAAACCAGTCAATCCTAAAGGAAATCAACCCTGAATATTCATTGGAAGGAATGCTGAAGATGAAGCTCCAGTAGTTTGGCCACCTGATGCAAAGAGCTGACTCACTGGAAAAGACCCTGATGCTGGGAAAGATGGAAAGTTGGAGGAGAAGGGGACGACAGAGTATGAGATGGTTGGATGGCATCACTGACTCAATGGACATGGATTGGAGGAAACTCTGGGAGATACAGGAAGACAGGGAAGCCTGGCATGCTGCAGTCCGTGGAGTCACAAGAGTTGGATGGGACTTAGTGATTGCACACAGCAAAGCTTCCTGCCTGGGCTTTGGGTTTGTAAGAAGCCCTGGGCCTCAGGAAGTGAGAGCTAATGTTTATTGAGGCTCTAGAATGTTCTGAGCACTGTACAAGCATTTTATTCGTAGAAACTAATTTGTTCCTCCTCATGACCCCAAAACCATGTTCAGGTATTATCCCTTTTCGGCTTCCCTAGTAGCTCAGACAGTAAAGAATCTGCCTGCAATGCAGGAGACCCAGATTCAATCACTGAGTCAGGAAGATCCCTTGGAGAAGGGAATGGCTACCCACTCCAGTATTCTTGCCTGGAGAATCTCATGGATGGAGGAGCCTGGCGGTCTACGGTCCCTGAGTCGCAAAGAGCCAGACACGACTGAGGGACTAACACTTTCACTTCACTTTCATAATCATTTCCTTATACATGAAAATACAATTTCCCCAAGGTCACATGACAACTGGCACAGCCAGATTCAAACACAGGTGGCTGGACCCCTGGACCCATGGGCTCAGCTATGTCACTTTCATGGCCTCCAGGGCTGAAAGTGAATCCAGCTGCCCATTGACCCAGAGGTGGTCCACGCTCACCCTGAACCTGGGGCCCAGGGCTCTCCACCAACTTTACTTGTGGTGGTCTGGCCATGCAAAAGGTTTATTTTAATGTNATGAGTCTTTTCAGTCAAGACCATATCTCTTCATCCAAAATAGCATTTTGAGGGAAAAAATGTGAAGAGGATACTTACAGAATGGTTAGTATTCAAATGAATTAAAAAAAAAAAACCACACAGAACAGTCTATCTGGTTTACGGATTCATATTAATGTGATGTGCTGCGCTGAGTCGCTCAGTCGTGTCTGACCCTTTGTGACCCCGTGGACTGAAGCCCGCCAGGCTCCTCTGTTCGTGGGGATTCTCCAGGCCAGAATACTGGACTGGGTTGCCATGCCCTCCCTCCTACAGGGAATCTTCCAGACCCAGGGATCGAACTCAGGTCTCCCACATTGCAGGCGGGTTCTTTACCGACTGAGCTACCGGGACAGGGTAGGAGGGAGGCTGGTAGATAGAAAGGGAGAGAGAAAGAGAGAGGCAGGGAGAGAGAGGTCTGAATTATGGCAAACGTTTGATCTTGGTGGAGAAGAAGCAGCTGTTATATTATTTCTCTATGCTTTTCTATATGTTTGAAAGATTTCATAATTAAAAACAAAAGGAAAACAGAGCTGTCTCCACTGCTCGAGGGTACTCCCCAGAAAACAGCACATTCCGATCTCTCTTCAAGTGGTTCTGGAGTGGTGTCCGCTGCCCGGCCTGTCAGGGGAAGCCTGTAGCTCTTTCTGTGGAAAAGAATTCTATTAAAGACTTGTCAGCTCCCTCAGCAGCTGGAGTGGGAAGATTTCCTTTCTCTAAGTGGGCATCCTTAGCAGCTCTGAAGCAGACACGAGGCAGTGTGAAACCTGGAGTTAATGAAATCTTCTGGCAGTTTTCTGGGTTTCTGACAGGAAGGGTTTCACTGTATTAAAAACCTGTTCCCCAATATGTTGTAAACATCTCATTTTCTTCCTCTGCATCCATCCACAAGATTTAAAATCACCGGGAAAAAAAAAAAGCCCAACAAGTCCCAAATGGAAGGAGGAATCATTTCTCCTCCTGACTCTACAATGGTCTTAAAAGACCCTTGTTTAGAACAGCTGACAGGAAATTATATTCTCATAAACGGATTTATGGTGCAGGCTTCATACCTCCCGTTTCAATAGGACTTAAGAAAAGCAGTTTCAAAATTGAGTTATTGAGTTGGCTCATTCAGAACCATTTTCCTCTATGAGGGAAAGTTTTCATTACTAAAAGTGGCCCAAATCGACGCAGTCGCGTTTTCCAGAATCCGTCACCTCACGGCGAAGGCGCTTGAGAGCCTGTGTTTGGTTGCCACCTGCGTCTCCATTCCGAGGAGAGGTGCTTGTTTCCGAGGCGTGCTTAATGGGAGCCCGGCCACGGAACACAGTCCCTCCACTGCTATTCTCGGCAGCGGGCTTGCATATATTACAGTTGCCTCCTTGGGCCCCCACAAGATTTCCAGAAAGGTGAGCATTGCTTGAAAACACCCTGTTTTATGTGAGGAGAAGCAGAGACAGGCACTTAGGCCTGGCAGCAGAGCTTCATCTCCAGACTCGGGAGGGAAAAAGAGGGCTGTGGGGCGGGGTGCACAGGGGGACCCCTGCCTCCCTCCCCTGCCTCTGTCTCTCCCTCTGGACTCCTTCTCCTGGCTCGGCTCTTCCCGGGGGAAAGTCCCCACCAGCATCTTTCCAGAAAAAGATGCCTTCGTTGCTGGTGAGGGCGTTAATTCTGAGAAAGGACCTCTAGCAAGTGAGAGGTGAGCCTTTGCAAGAAATGCCACGTCAAGCTGAGTTTCCCAGAAAAGGCCTTGAGAGACTCTGTAGTGTCTCAGGAAAACAATGTTTTGATGTAAACTTCTAGAAGTTGTTCTTCCTGATCTGGGGGAAGAAAACAAAAGAGGAGGAAGGCTCTCAACATGAATATTTACCAGAAAAAAAAAATATCCTCGGGAAAATATGTGACCTTGATGAAGTTTGTCACTGAGATAATGAGCATGAAGGTGTGGGCGGGGAGGGAAAGAAAATTCGGTCTCCCACTTTATTCCCAGTCTTTCTGTTGGACTGAACCACGAAGGCTCAGAGCGAGTGGCGGGCTGGGGGCTGGGGGAGGAAGGCCCCACACGTTTGCAGCGCCACAGAGAGTATGGGCCTTAGGACGGAAGGACTTGAGCTGGGACTCAAGAGGTCCAAATGGTGATTCCTCCTCTTTGTCCGCAAACCTCCTCACCTTGCTGTTTCCTCTGGCTCTTCACTGACCCGCCGTTCTCTTGGGAGCCCAGGCTGCCGACTCGGTGACAGCACCGGCTCCTCCCATCCTCGGCCACCCACTGCCGCCAGCGGCCACATCGCGTGGTTCCATCGTCAGAATGCCTCTTCCGCTTGCCTCTCATGGACTTCTGGCCATGGATGCCAGTGAGCATCACTGGTCCTCTCTGCCTCTTCGATTTTGTAAAAGGCCTAAATCTAGCTTTCCGAACATGCCTGTGATTCTGTTAGTTCCCTGCTGGAGAACTTTCAAACACTCCCCATTGTCTGCAGCGTGAAGTCCAGCTGACATTCAAGCTTCCCTTCCCAGGTCTCACTCCTGTCCTGTTGCTCTATATCCCCAGAATCCAACCAATCTGGCCCCTTGGGTTCCTTGAGTCCTGTAAGTGTGAGTCGCTCAATTGTGTTTGGCTCTTTGCGACCTCATGGACCTTATGTAGCCTGCCAGGCTCCTCAGTCCATGGAATTCTTCATGCAGGAATTCTGGGGTGGGTTGCCATTCCCTTCTCCAGGATCCTTGAGTCCTGTAAGGCTTTCCCAAACTCAGAATATTAACATATCTTCCCCTCTTTTTCCATGGCTGACTCTTTATCCTTCAGACCTTGGCTGGCTTAAAATATCACCCTCTCAGAGAGAACTTTCATGAGCCTCTCATCGGGAACTTTGTTATAGCACCACTGAATACAACATTCGTCTTAGCAATGATAATTTATACTGACTTATTTACTGGTTTGTTTACTCATTTATTATCTGTTTGCTCAATAAATTATAAACTCCAAGGGATAGGAAATTTGTCTTCTTTATTCACCCACAAATATTTAGTATCTAGCAGTGGCAGATAGTAGACAATCAAAAATTATTTTTTGAATAAGTGAATTAGTATTTTTAGGATAAATCATTAAAAGTAGAATTACTCTATCAATGGACTGTACACGGTTTTGAGCTTTTTGATGTGCATTTCCAAACTGCTTTGGAAAAAAACAGGGTTTGGGGAAAAAAAAAGTGTCTGAATTTGTACTCTATTAGCAGTGAGTGCTTTGAACATCTCCTCACACACTCGCTAGCAATGAGTATTATTTTTTAAATATTTGCCAGTTTTTAAAGATGAAAATAGTTTCTTTGATGACTAACGGAATTGAATGTTGTTTTTTTCCTTCACGTTTTCTCTTTCCATGAATTTTATTTTTTTCCTTTGCTCATTGTCCTTTGTGATTAAGAGTTCTTCCTACATATGTCTGTGAGAATCACTGTTTTTCTATTGGTGATGCTAGGCTTCTGATCTCCCTGCTCGCCACAGGCACTTTGCACAGACACCTAGCAGCGGTTTCTTTACTCTGCTTTCAGATGTGGTTTGTATTCACAGCTCTTTAGACACCACTGATTTGTCAGCACCTGTGTGACCTCTAAATCGCACAAAAAACAAAACAAAAAAACCCCAGACAGTTGTTTGACATGATTGACTGCATTTTGCATGTCTCACCTGGGGCTTTGGTGCCATGCAGGAAGGGACTTGGGCTTCCTGGGAAAGTTAAAGAGCTCTAAAATCAGTCACCTTTCTTCATGGTTTCATTTTCTTCATAAGAATGTCTGGCTTACTATTAATTTTATGTGGCTGGCAAGATAGAGAGGTTCCTTGGAATCAGGGAATGTGTTTGTGCCAAAGCAGATGGTAAGTGGGTGCTGCATTTTTGCGCACACCTCTGGGTGAGGGGTTGGCAGGTGCCTCAGAAATGGTCTCATCTTGGGCCATAGGTATGCAAATGTGTGACTAGTGGTTTCCTAGTCAGGGACACCTGTGTGAACCTGTGCTGCCCTCGGGGACAGGTCAAAGGGTCTGTACTTGTCTCATTCATTCACTCAGCAAATGTTCAGTAGCTTGGAATTCAAAGCAAGACCAGAAAGGCAAGGCCCCTGCTGTTATACACTCTAAGGTTCAGTGTAAAAGGCAGATATTTAAGAAATAACCCAGGGAGGTCCAGTGGTTAGGACTCTGTGCTTCCAATGCAGGGGGCTGAAGCTGAAGAACTGAGATTCCATATATCTCTTGGTGTGGCCAAAAAAGCAACCCATAAATAGGGTGCTAGGCAGAGAATAAGCGTGGCTTTTGCTTTAGATGAAGGGTTTGAAAAGAACACTGGCTCTTAGGCCAACTGTCAAGCATAGCAAAGAAACCTATCAGGTAAGAGTATCTCTTCGTTGAAAAATTGTGGGGCCTCCACCAGGCCCCAGGAAAGAAATTGCTCATGGCCCATCAGTACCCATTCTCTCCTCTGTTAATACTTGAATCTCCAAGTTTTACATGGGCACAAGACTGCCGAGGTGAAAACTGTCCCTATGACTAATTTCTGGCCTATGGGAGAGAAGCAGAAGGGATGTGTGCAGCATCTTGCTATCTCTAATGGAAGAAGGTGTACCTTTCTTTATCCCCTCTTCCTTCATTCTGGATAAAAGCAGACATAACGGCTGGAGCACAAGGAGCCATCTTGGACCAAGAGGTAGCAGGGTCATGCTGATGATGGCTGAGTAACAAGAGAGAAGGAGATTGGGCCACTGACCCGGTAGAATGTCATGATAGAGCTAATTGTCCATCTCTGACCTTATTTACTTAGATGTAGATGTCTATCCTGTTTAAGCTGTATTATACTTCTAACTGACAATAGCCCTGTGGAGGTATCCTCTTGCGGGCAGGGACTGACTTACTTTGTATTTACCTACCCAAAGCATCATTTGGTATGGGACACTGCATGGAGGCTGATGGGGGATCCACTTTTAAGGTGGGTCACTCAGATTGCTGGCAAGCTGGTCCCAGCTGTTGGCAGGAGGCCTCAGTCCTTCACTGTTTGGATGTCTCCATAGGACTGGTTGAACGCCCTCATGACACGGAGGCTGGCTTCTCCCACAGAAAGGGATCTGAGAAAAAGCAAGGCAGAAACACAATGTCTTCTGTGATGTGGTCTCAGAGGTTATCCTCTGCCATTTTCATAATACCTATGAAGCCATGCTATTCAGAAGTGGAGGGAATGGCACAGCGTTACTACCAGGAGGCTGGAATCATTGGAAGCCACTTGGATGTTGTCCCAGTCTAGCCTTCAGACCCTCCCGCATGCTCAGGAAGGGTACTTCATGGTTCCTCTTTTACCCTCAAGCAGAGAGTCTTTGGACTATAGCTCCGATGGTAAAGAATCTGCCTGTAATGCAGGAGATCCGGGTTCGATCCCTGGGTCAGGAAGATCCCTTAGAGAAGGAAATGGCAGTCCACTCCAGTATTCTTGCCTGGAGAATCTCATGGACAGAGGAGCCCGGCAGGCTACAATCCAAGGGGTCACAAAGAATCGGACACAACTAAGTGACTAGCACACACACAAAGAGAGTCTAAGTGGAAGGTGCCACCCGGAGGCCTCATGTTCTCTTGGGTCAGTGGGGTGGAGATATTATTTGACAGAAGACCACCTTATCAGATGAAAGGGGCCACTTACGCCTTAAAGTTGAATGGTTCGAGCTCAAATCTCCTTTCCCGCAGGGAACTGAGCAGAGAGTTCAGGGACCAGATCTCACTGGAGGAGGGAGCAAAAAAGATAATAGCATTTGAGCTGAGCAATTTAAGCTGATTAATGAGAGGAAAAAAGAGAAAGATTCTGCCAACAGCTGGGCTGGAGAAAGAGATTTCCTTTTGGTCAGTGGCTCTCTGCAGCTGAGCACATCAAGGGCAATACAGTAGAACTTTCCTAGGTATGTTCAGACTAGTAAAGGTGATATATAGTCATTGACCTTCAGCTGTGGGATCAGTGGTATAATGCAGCAAAACCACACTGCCTCATTAGAACCGATGTCAAAACTCAGGAATTTTGAGAGCTGATTATTAAACACAGTCATTATTAAGAATTAAATTGTGTGAAATAATTGTTGTTTAGTTGCTAACTGATATCTGAGTCTTTGCGATCCCTTGGATCGTAGCCTGCCAGGCTCTGCTGTCCATGGGATTTCCCAGGCAAGAATGCTAGAGTAGGTTGCTATTTCTTTCTCCAGGGGATCTTCCTGACCCAGGGATCAAACCCATGTTGCCTGCATTGACAGGCAGATTCTTTACCGCTGAGCCACCAGGGAAGCCTGTAAAATAATTAGATTCTACTAAAACCAAAGGTAATAAGTAGTCAAAACATCACTTGTCAGTTTATTTACTCTGATCTATGCTTTTGAGGTTATTTACATCTCGTGTTTGTGTGGTGAAGATACTATATAATGGTGAGCTTCTAGCATCTCTCCCCAGCCCTGCTCCAGGGACCTCATGGTGGTTCCTTGAAATTCGCCATGGTGGGAATACTTCCACCACAGGAGTTGGCTAATGCTACAGTCAATGACTGCTCAGCCAGTGGGCTGTTAAGCACTTTCCAGCACTCCACTGTGAAGGACCTGACCTGGAACGGTTGTCTGGTCCTGAGGGTGGTCCAGGAAAGAGGGCACTTGTGAGGCAGGAACACGCCTTGGGCTCTGGGCCCTGTCGCCCCGACCCTCAGGTGATGAGTGAGCGTCCGCTTCTCTCTGGACCTCAGGAGGAGTAGGAGGACCCTGGGTTCCTTTCTAGCCTTAGAAGACTACCCAACAGCTGTAATTTTAAGAGACTTAATGGCGCCCCTTAACATACTGCAGATATAAGTCATCAGACGTTGTCTGTTTCACGGAGGGTTATTAATTCTGGGCCCAGGCAGCAGTAACGGTGTGAAGATGTCTTTTGGTAGACTTTGAAGGAGTCCAGGAAAGGAAAGTGACCTGAATTTGATCAAAAGGCCAAGACATTCCTGCATATTGACAGATACCATAGAAAAATGAAAACCCCCAAAGCTTTCCTTGAAACCAAGGACTAACTTCAGAACAGGACTGTCTCGACAGCCTCTTTCCTGCCCTCCAGCCCTGCACAGCTGCCCCCAGTTCATCCAACTGGAAGACTGGATCTCACCAGGAAAGAAGGAGTTAATCCGCGGCCCCGACAGCAGTGATTCTTCCTTCCGCCATCGATGCCGCAGACCATTAAAATGTGATATTGCGTGTATCACGGTCCATTTCCCGGATGTGAGGAGTGTGGCAGCAGTTCTGGGACTGCAGCATTTTGCCAGCTACGCTCCGATTCCCCAGAGCCGGAGATCACGCTAGGGTGCGGGGGACGCAGGGTTTGGAGCACTCCTGTTGCCCCCTTGGAGCTCTGACTGCCCTGGGAAAGCCTGGCAGGGGATGGGGGTGTGGAGTCCAGGAGCCACTTGGTGAGAATTGCAGGACCATTCACACTGGAAGGGTCTCCAGAGATCCCATTTTATAGATGAGGACGCTGAGGTTCACACCAGAGCCCAGAGCATTTAAAGCCAGGGCTCGACTCCATGGGCCCCTGCTCCAGCAGGAATGGCATCTGGTCTGGTGCACAGGAAACAAAGCGGAAACTCTGTTAGTTGCTAGGCCTGGATCTGTTGGCTCCTTTTCCAAAGGGTTCCAGAATGTAACTTCAACAGTGCCCAGAGCTGTTTGGGCCTCCACGGCTCACAGTACAACCTCTAATCCTTTCCATTAAAATAGCCAGCTCCATCTGGAGGGCCTGGGAAGCAGTGCTGGAATTAGGGGATGGAGAGATCCCGGCACTGTCCCTGAGGGCAGCTCCAGGCTCACCTGCAGGGTGGTGCGCCGGGGGCAGCCTCTATGGGGAGGTGGAGAGTGGAGGTGGAGGCCTGTCTCTGCAGCAGCAGTGACCCTTGATCTGGTGGTCTGGCTGGCGAGCTGGAGTCAGTCTCCTCCAGGGCTGAGTGTGGCCTGTGCTGCTTCCCACCGCGTGTCCCTTGGTGCTGCCTCTCCTCCCTTCCCCGGCCCTGGCTCTGGTCGCTGCATGGACCACGGCGGGCAGTCACTCCATCTCCTCCCCAGCTGCCACAGGTGCTCCCTGGGAGCTCTCCTCTTGCACTCAGAGTTCTTTCTCAGTACAATCGGATGGATCCCGTCCCTAGTCCACTGACCATCTTCATGGGCTCCTGAGGCCCACAGCCAAGTTCTTTAACTTCCCAGGCCTGCTTGGCTTGGGAAGATGTGCCTCTACCCACGCTTCCACGTGTTACTCTCAAGGTCCTTTCCTTAGAGGGAGGAGGTTGGCATCAAAGAAGAGAGAGATTTGAGTGGTGACTTAACTCCACCTGGCCCTGCCTGGTGGCTCGCTCACTGATGTGCCTGGTGTTGTGCCCCCTGTTACCCCCTGCCTGGCGCCTACCACTCTTCTACACCTCCCTTCCTGCAGGAGCCCAGTAATGTCAGTGAGAGATGGGAGGATGGAGTGGGGTTCAGGGGTTGATCCCCCTTTAGCCTAAAGAATAGCTTCCTGTTTAGAGTCCATTCCTGATGCTGGGAAAGATCGAAGGCAAAAGGAGTAGGGAGCGGCAGAGGATGAGATGGTGGGATGGCATCACCGACTCAATGGACAGGAATTTGAGCAAACTCCAGGAGACAGTAAAGGACAGGGGAGTCTGGTGTGCTGAAGTCCATGGCTTTGCAAAGAGTCGGACATGACTTAGCAAATGGACAACAGCAGCAGAGGCCAAGTGGGAACCGAATAATTTCCCACAAGTCCTATTCAAAAAAATACTCACAGTGAATATGTTAATGATTATAATGAAAACACACTGACACGGTCCCTCTGGGCTGAGCACTGTGTATGCAGTATCTCACATGCACCTGTGAGGTAGGTGTCCCATCTCCTTACTTTGTAAATCCCATTTTACAGATGGCAAAATTGAGGCCAAAACAGATGACAAAAAAGAGGTGAGGTTCCCCTAACGCCAGAGCCAGCAGGCAAACCCAGGTCTTTTCCACTCCCAGACCTGTACACTGAACTCCTTCGGTCAACTGCGTTCCAGAAGGAGCCTGTTAATAGCCAAAGTGGACCTGGCTGGGCGGGACCCTGACAAACCTTGGGACTGAGCAGACGGCTGTTTGGATGCCTTGTGCAGTTCCGTCCTCCTCTGTAATACACCGTGCTGGAGGCAGCCACTCGGAAAATTGAAAAATGATGAAGGCCCGAGTGAGATGACCATTTTGATATCAGTCAATGGTTTCATGCTATGGGCGGGGACTAGGTGAAAGCAAAAAGTCCTTTTGTCAGAGCTGTCTGCCGGAGATGGGAACAAGCCATAATGGAGAGCTGGCACCACAGAAGGGTCTGAAACCCTGCCGTCACCCCACTGGGGAGCCCCCTTGGCAGCACAGCCCACCCCCCCAGCCCTCCTGGACATGGGAGATTTGCTGGGGCTCCCAGCCCTGCCATCTCCCGTGGGAGCCCCAGACCCAGCCAGAGAGGAGTTTCTAACCCAGAGCTGGGACTCTAACACAGAACTCCTCTTTCTCAAGGACCCTGCTGCCCGGGTGTAATTTTTAGTAAGAGGACCAGATTATGGAATGGATGGAATGGGTGCTAGTTAAAGCGCAGCCGGAGGAGTGGAGGGAGACCTGGGAGGCTCTTCAGGAGACCAGCGGGGACGGAGACGGGAGGGCAGACGCTAAGCAATGGCAGCATCAGCTCAGATTCTTTGAGCCAGATCCACATCGAGCCCCGAATCCCAGCCGGCAAGGGGCACGAGGAAGCCGCAGGGGGCCTGGCCTTGACCTACCTGATCTCAACCGTTACACCCACTCTCACCAGGGCTTCTGAGGCAGGCTGCGTTCGTGGGCACAGGGTTCCACCGCATCGTCCTCAACTGAAAACCCAAGTGGAGAATGAGGCGTGGCAGGAAGAGGGGAGCCTCTGTTGAGTCTGCTGGTGCAGGGAACTGTGCTGGGTGCTTATGATTTCACTCGGTGTCTCTGGGTTCCTCTGGGACATGCAGTAAAGGAAACGAATCTGAAGTGATGGGTCCCTACCCATACTGATGGAATGGAGCTCAGGTTAGGAGGGAAGCCCCTGGGTATGGGCCCACAGAAGGAGAGCAAGCAAATCTGGTGCCTCAGGGAAAACATAGGGATCAGCCAGGAGGGTCAGCTTTTGTGGATGGAGGAGGGGTCCCCGGGCTCCAGGGGAGGGAAGGCAGAACCCAGTGTCCCCACGACTATGGGCTCTCTCATCTGCTGGACTTGGACTGAAGGCTTGTGTGTGTAAGGGCGAGTCACCGTTGATCTCCAGCATTGACTCTGACCCCAGCTGGAAGAGGTGTAGATGACATGGAAGGTATGGGTCAACAATATGTTGGAGGCCAAGCTCCAGTGCACTGGTGGGCTTGGAAACATCCCACGGCCAGTGGAATTTGCTTATGCGCCTTCTTTGTTAGCAAAAGACCTGAAAAGAGATGCGTTTCCCTTGGTTCATAGGACTTGGGCTAGACACAGGGGTAATGCTGTCAGTCCCTAGAGCAAGTGACTGACTTCTAGAAACCTGCTGTGCCAAGTCTATCACCTCAACAACCCGTATCATGTGGTGGAAACACATGTCACTCAAGTAAAGCTCAGATCCCAGCTGACAGTGAGCAGCTTTGTAATCTCAGGCAACTTGGGTAACCTCCCTGGGTTCTGGTTATTAAGCTTCAGTTTCCCAAAGTGTGTGAAAAGCAAGCTGATAGCCCTTGCAGAGTTATCATGCAGGGCCCTTCGTGCAGAGCCTAGGATGGAGCATGCAGGGCATGGTAGCCACTGGCAGCTTGGCCATAGGAAGAAGTGAGAACCTGGCGCTTAGTTGCAGGTGAGGAGAGAAAGCAGCTTTGACAAAGCCTTCCCATCTGTAGACTGGAGTGGGTAGAAAGGGGTTTGACTGTATCCTGCGGATCTCTTGTAGCCTTCTCAGCTCCCCAGTCTCAGATTCTGGCATTAATAAGACCTGAGACAGTAGATCATGGGAAGACAATGTCTCCACATGATAGAGAAATTGTGATGAGAGTTGCAGGTAGACCAGTTGGCTCGTTGCTTAGCGAGCCCCCAGAGATGCAGCTGTTGACCAGGTGTGCGCCTCTCCTCCCATGGAAGCACTGATGGCAGGTGTCCTCCTCTTCCCCACTCAGTGATGACAGACCCTCTGATATGCAGAACCTACTCCCTCCCATCAGAGAGCTTTCAAGCTCTCTGCATCAACAGGGGTGTCAAAACAGAGAAAGTGTTGGTGACTCTGATGAAGTTGGGTCTGATTTCTTCTTGACTGTAGCTCCTAATTGCTTTCTCTGGCCCGAGGGTCTTGGGAATTTACAGCTTTGAGCCAGTCCCTGTTTTAACACAGTCAATATCTGCTGTCTCTGTCCAAAGTGGACATCTTTGAGCAAGGATCAAATAGTCTTGGAATTTGGGGTGAAGGGCATAGGGCCTGGAAGAGGTCTCTTTCTAGTTATTTTCCCTTTGGGAATGGAGAAGACAAAATATATTTAAATACAACAGTCTCCAAACAAACAAAATAGTCTCGGCTTAGGCTTGTCGATGGTTTGTTACCAGTTCTCATGAATGACAGAAAAAGACTTTTCAGATTCTTTTCCATTACAGGTTACTATAAGATACTGAGTAGAGTTGTCGGTGCTATATACCATGGTTCCTTGTTGCTCACCTATTTTATATATAGTATTGTGTATATGTTCGGAGAAGGCAATGGCACCCCACTCCAGTACTCTTGCCTGGAAAATCCCATGGACTGAGGACCCTGGTAGGCTGCAGTCCATGGGGTCACTAAGAGTCAGACACAACTGGGCGACTTCACTTTCACTTTTCACTCTCATGCATTGGAGAAGGAAATGGCAACCCACTCCAGTGTTCTTGCCTGGAGAATCCCAGGGATGGGGGAGCCTGGTGGGCTGCCATCTATGGGGTCGCACAGAGTCGGACATGACTGAAGCGACTTAGCAGCAGCAGCAGCAGTGTGTATATGTTAATCCCAAACTCCTAAAATATATGAGGAGATAACTTGTGGTTTTGATTTTCATTTCTGGTGTGGTCCGTTTTTTTGGCAGGGTAATAAGCAATAGGGCCACCGATTTGGGGTGACTCAAATTATTTACATAGACAGAAGCCTGAAAACAACATTTGCCTGGAGACTCATACCCTAGGACAGCCCTGTCTGTCATCTTTAGATGCCCTTTCCTTGGGTTCTAAAAGTAGACCCCCCACGCTCTCGGGCACACCCATCCGGCCAGCGGATCCTAGCCTCGGTGCACTGCAGGGCTGGAGTCGTCCTCTGCTAGTTTGTGGGACAAACATTTTAGAAATCTGGGAGATCCCCAGCGGGGCCCCTAAACTGACGCAGTCTGAAAATCCAACTATAATCTCCTCCCGGGTGTGGCCAGGTCTGCGGGAGAAGTATTATTGACGTGTTTCTTATGCCTGACTTCCGCTGTCCAGTGTTTACTGGGTGCCTGTCACAGGCATCAGATGTTGCAGCACTGCGTTCCAAGGGGCGTCTCAATTTCACAAATGATTCACCCACGAGAAATGAATGCGTTCATTAACCTTGCGAGAATCCTGGAGGGAATTTTTTTTTTTTTTTTTAAGATAGGAGAGAGCCAAGAACATGGCTAATATCTAAATAGATGTCTTTCCCACTCTCATTTCCTGGTAGGACACGCTGATCTAATCTTTCTGGAGGGCAATTTGGCAGCACTCACTGAAGCCTTTAAAACATACTTACCCTCTAACCCAACAATTTAGTTTCTAGGAATTTGCCCCAAAAAAGAATGTAAGATGTTTTCCAAGATAGACCTGGGAGGACACTTGTTTTAGCGTGTTTTAGAATGGTGAGACAGTTTTTTTTTTTTTTTAATTTGAATTGGAGTACAATTGCTTTACAATGCTGTGTTAGTTTCTGTTGTCCGAGAGTGTGAGTCAGCTGTATGTATACAAATATCCCCTCCCTCTTTAGCGTCCCTTGCCCCGGAAATGGCAACCCACTCCAGTGTTCTTGCCTGGAGAATCCCAGGGATGGCGGAGCCCAGTGGGCTGCCATCTGTGGGGTCGCACAGAGTCGGACACGACTGAAGCGATTTAGCAGCAGCAGCAGCCGCCCCCCCACCCCTCTAGGCAGTCCTAGAGCAGCCCTCTGAGCTCCTCTGCTTCCCCGCAGCTTCCTACTAGCTATCTAGAACGGTGAGACAGGTTTAAAACACATACTGAAAGCCAGCAGTTGGGAGTGGGTGATAAAGATGGCGAGCACGCATACCCTGGAGCCCTAACCCGTCACTGAAAATGTTTTTGCAAGAAAACAATGGCTGGTATGGAAAAATGCTTACGATGTGTTTTATATCTCCATAAAGAGAAAAACTAAACAGGTAGTAGTCTCTCAGTTTTGTGTTTTTCGTTTTTGTTTTTAAAATCTCTCTGGGTATGTATGAAAAAGAGAGGAAAGCTGTATGTCAAAGTGTAGTAGTGGGGACTATGCTTCTTACCTAAAATTTTAATATTTCAGTAATTACTGTGTTACACATCTAATCATTTGAAAGTAATGAAAATTATGCGCCTGATTACTTCCATGCTTCCCCACAGGCAAGCCCATCTGAACTGCCTCTCTGGTGAGACTCCTTGAGAAATTGCCAGTCACTGGGGCTGCTGGATACACATCTCCCTCCCGGGGCCTGAAGGAGCGAAGTGAGTGACTCCAGGCCTGTCTTCAAGGAGCCTGATCTCCTGAATGGGGGAGTTAGACCCTTCCAGGAGGAAGTCTGGGTCTCTGCTCGGGGAGTCTGGGAAGCAGACTGGGAAGGAGTCTTGCAGGACTGGACACATCAAGGCCACTGGGTCTGAGACACCTGTGACTGACGGGCGGGGTCTTAAGGCGCGGTTGTGGTGTTTTCCCAGGGAGTCTTTCAGCTCTGCGATGGCTGCCCCCCTCTGGTGAGCCCCCCGTCCTTCAGTGTGACTCACATGGAACCCATCCTGGGGCACCAATGCCTCGTGAAACACTCTGACTTTATTTAGGTCTCGCAAAGAGGTCCCTTCCTCCCAAGGTCTGGTCCTGGCTTAGAAGTGCAGAAACCCCCAGCCATAGCTCTTTCTCCAGCCTTCTTGCCACATACATCTGGCTACCTCCAGACGTCACTGGGTGTGGGAAAAATTGTTTCCTATTTTCTAAGCCACTGTCGGCTGAATTTCTCTCTTACTTACAGCTGAATTCACATCGAGCTGATGACATCGCCTACTGGCTGCCGGCGTTGACTCGGTTTTGGTACCATGCAAATTCAGCTTTCCTCTTTGTAAAACAGAAACATGATCCCTGGTTATGGTGACGATAAATAACACAGATGCCTAAAGAGCTCAGCACACACAGGAGGTGCTCAGAAAACGTTCCTTATGGAGGGGACGCGGGTTTGATCGCTGGGTCAGGAAGATCCCCTGGAGAAGGAAATGGCAGCCCACCTCAGCATTCTTGCCTGGGAAATCCCATGGACAGAGGAGCCTGGTGGGCTACAGTCCCTGGGGCTGCAAAAGAGTCGGAATGACTGAGTTGCTGAAAATGCACAGGTCCAGTGGGGAGTTTGTAGAGAATCCGTGGCAGACAGCCCCTCCCGGAGCAGGTTGGATCGTCCTGCCCTGTTGCCCATCCTGGCGTCACAGCTGTGGGCACCATGTTTCTGGCCCCCACTCTCTCCTTCAACCCAGCAGCTCTGCTCCAGGAGAACAGTTCCCAGGTTGGCATGGCTTCCCCGGCCTGCTCACCCTGCTGGACCAGGAGTGCAGACACTGGGTGAACCTCCCAAGCCTCTTACCTCCAACCAGGCTTATTACTCACAGATAGGAATAAAAATGCAATGCCCGAGATTTACACTCTCCCGGCCAATGGCAACATCCTAACCACGGGTTACCTGAGAGGACATGTCCTCGGTGACAGGATGTCTGTTTGACTTCCTCTGACCGCCACTGCAGACTGACTCATCAAGAGGAGGCCCGTTTCCTCCTCTTCTTCCACTGCAGAGCAAGGCTCCTGGTCAATCTGGGAGTTGGAGTGCTCAGCTCAGGGCATTCGGCTGGAGCAAAATCATTTTTGCTGTGCTTTTCCTGGCCCTGGGGTTTTGGAGTTGATGAAATGAGCAAACCCAGGCCAGGTGACCAGCAGGAAGCGGGAATCAGGCGTAGGGAGGTGGGCCTGCTCCACTGCCCCCTCTGTGTAGTCAGAGAAGCTGGCAAGGATTCACACTCTGCTGCGGAGTGGGCCACTATGCTGCCTCCAACCTGCTGTATAGCTGTACCTTGGTACTGCTTCTGTCATGAGCTGAAGTCATCGGGGGTGACTTGAGGGGAAAGCACACACCCGCACACATGCCCACTCGGGCCAGGGTCTCCCGGGGTTGACAGAGCAAAGTGAAACCAGCTCTGTACTCAGATGGTCTGAAGTTTGCGTCCCAACCCCAACGCTGACTAGCTGGTGGCTTTTTGAGTGAATTCACCTTTCTGGGCCTCAGTTTCCTCATCTGTAAAATGGGGATGATAAAAGCATCCAACCCAGAGGGCTGTTGTGAGATGATACTCACAGGAGGGCTGCTGCCCCAATTAGGTGATGGTGCATGTTGGTACGAGCGAGGCCCCCAGGAAGGTGGGGCTGACTCTGCCCACCTGCACAGGAAGTGGATGCTGAAGGTCATTCACGGGTGTCCCTGGGATAAAAGGTAGGCACTTGGGAGAGCACACTCTGTGTATGAATGCTAAGAGGAAGGGACTTCCTTGGTGGCCCAGTGGCTAAGACTCCTAGCTCCCAATGCAGCAGGCCTGGGTTCAATCCCTGATCAGGGAACTAGATGTCACAGGTTGCAACTAAAGATCCTGCATGCTGAAACCAAGGCCTGCTTGCAGGAAAGAAAGAAAGATTTTAAAAAACAAAGAGGGAAAAGTAGGAGCAAGGCAGTAGGGGGTTCAAGCTGAGCAGACCTGGTGGGTTGGCGTGGTGAGGAAAGCGGGGCAGAGGACGCCAGGCTGCGTGTAGGAGCCAGTGGCCTGGGTCAGGGTGTAACATGTGTGCTAAGCATCACCATGGCATTGGCCCTCAATCTGCGGGAAGGGCAGGGAAGGCAGACACACCTCCCTGGACCACCCTGGAGGAGGCCCTTGCCTGCATCCTCCAGTCCTGGGATCCCCTCCCATGGGAATGACTCACGAAGGCCTCCCAGGCAGGCTCTGGGAGACTCTCAGGTTAATTCGGGCCGCCTGAGACAAGGACTTTACCATGAGTGGGATGAGGAGGGGAGAGAAAGCATAGACTCCCGACATCCAGGACAGACACGGACTTCCCTCACCTGGGGGAGACTCTGGTGTCCCCTGGATGCTGGGAGGCTCAGAGGCATTCTCAGTTGTCGGGAGGCCAGTGAAAGGGCCTTCTGCTTCTCTAGGGCCAGACAGGCTTTCATTAGAGGAGGAAGCACAAGAGAAACTGGAGTAAAATCCAAAGCGATGGCTGCAATTAGAGGGTCGAGGGCAGGGTCTCCCCTGGGAAGCATCTCTCAGCCGCTGCGAATGCCGCTGCTCTGCCCTGAGTGCAAAGCAAGCCCACCCCTGTCTCCCACCCCGCCATGCACGTGTCTGTAGACAGATCACTGGAGCAGAGTCCCTGTCGCCACAGCGGAGCTGGGACAGGATGACAGTCACGCTCAGCTGAGGAACCAGGGACCAGAGACCCCAGCCCCATTTTCCCTCAGACCATTAATGAGTCTGGGTGTGTATTTTTGGAAACAGTAATGAATGCTTTTCAGGAAATGAGGGGAAAGGTGAAATAAATTGCCGTTACCACATGTTTGTGGTTGGTCTGTATTTATTTTTTAAATAATTATGCTATTGAATTCAATCATCTCTAACTATGAAAGTGATTAGATTTTAGTGGATCTGGAGTCTGTGGTCTGGAGCCAGAAGCAGGCATCGAGGGGCGAGGTCTCGGGGAGTCAGGAGTTGGGGTTCAGACTAAGAGGAGGGGAAAAGGAAGAAGATGAGGCAGGCGGGTCAGAAACGAAATCTCCCTCCACAGAGACTTGTTGCTGCCCTGTGCCCATTTCAAAGATGGAGAAACTGAGCCTGAAGGAACTCTTGACAGAGGAGATGAGAAACAGAGATGTGATCGAGCTGGTTTTTATCATTCAGCTATGAGGACTTGCTTGTGTTCACAGATGGTGAGCAAACCAAGTCAGACAGAGGCAGAGAGAGAAACCTGGTTCCATCCCTGCTTTCTGCCACCGTTGCTTCCATATCAGGCCAGGTCCCTGCCATCTCTCCCCCACAGCTTTCGCTGTACTTCCAGCTTCCTGGCCCACCTCTCTCTCTGATCCAGTTTCTACCTGTGACTGGGGGATTCGGAGAGAAAGCAAGTCTATCTGCACCTCTAAAATCTTTCCGTGACTCCCTCTTGCCAACTGGAAAACATCCAAACCCATTAGTCTGGCTCGAAAGGAACTTTAATGATGCAGCCTCATGTGTCTTCCTAAGCCTTTGCCCAGGAACCTCCCCTAGTCACCCTGCTCTCAAGCCCCCTCCCCACGCAAACCACAGACTCTTGAATCCTCTGTGCTATTTGCCATCCCCTCTCCTGGAATGCCTTTCCCTAGGATTCACCTGGAAAGCTTTACTCATCACTGAGACTCAGGTAAAGATCATCTCTCAGGGTGGTCCTCCCTGAACATCCTGGGGTGGAGGTGGGGAGTACGCCAGCCTGCCCCCACCCCATAGAGTGTTGTGGTTGGTTTCCAAGGGTGTCTCTCTGCCTGGGTTTGGCACAAAGTCAAATCAACAAATACTTCCCGAGAGAATGGGGTGGCGGTCCCCAGCGCAGACAACCTCCAGTCCTCCTTGACAGGGAGGGACCTGAGAAGGGCTCTCTGAGTCCGATGGGCTTTCTCAGGGCCCTGCAAGTCCTGTCCAAGGTGACCCTGTTTCTGCATGCTTGAGCTGGGACACCGGGAGGTTGGAGGCCTGCCCATCCAACCAGCTCCTAAGGGCCCAGCTTTCCTGCCCTGGGCTCTGGGACGGGAGAAGGGGCTGGGCCATTCCCAGCCCTGCCTTTCTCCTTCCTCTGAATGGGACCAAGAGGGGGCACCTGTTTCCTTCTGATAAAAGGACCGGTCAGTTTACAGCTCTCTGCCGAGCAGTTGTGGTGACAGTTAGAAGAGCCCCATTAGAGGGGCCGCCAACACAAGGACATGAAAGATACGTGGTCTGTGAATTCGTTTGCATAGAACCGGCTATAATTTTTTCCCCTCGGGAGAACGGGATGTCACAAGCCTGACAGGCATTCAACAACTAGGGTAAGAAGGAGGAAAAAACAAGTTGTCTGGGCTTCAAAAGCAACACTTCCTTGGCAGAAAGGATGTGAGAACAACTTGACAAGATAGAGGGTGCAAAGTTCTGAGCTGCGTGGATGCTCCAGACAAAACCGTCCTCTGGAAGACCAGGCAGTACCTGGATGGCTCTGAAAGCATCAGAGAAAGAGGACACAGGCAGGCAGGGGAGAGCATCCTAGTTCCTGGGATGATGACGTTTTATGTTCACCACAAAGGAGTGTGTGTGTGTGTGTGTGTTCCATATGAGCATCACTGTGTGACCTGAGTCTCCGTGCAGATTTCGAAACTTGAATATTGTATCAGTCAGCAACTGTCATCTTGATGCTGTGTAACAAACCCCTCCAAATGTTAAAATGACAATTACTCATTGTTTTCAGGTAAGCAGCAATTCACCTGGGCTGTCGGCCTTTCACTTCCTGGCTCTGGGCTTTAGGGTCTAGGTGCAGTTTGGGACAAGGTGTGCCTTCTGCTGAGGCATCCTCCTTGGACCACAGTCACCAGGGCATGTGGCCTGCCATGTGTGTCTCATTCTGGGGCCCAGGCTGTGGGAGCAGTGGTTGCTGGAACGTGGTCTTCTCCTGATGGGTCTCCAGAGTGAAAGAGAAGACCCCTCTTGGTAGCACAGCACAGGCTCATGGTCAAGCCTCAAGTTAAGGGTCAGGGAAGTGTTCCTGCTTGGCATGAGGCCATCGCATGGTCTACAACTGGGCCCAGTGATTCAATCTACCACTCATCTCGCAGGTCCAGGAGTCATGTGTGGATGTGAGAGTTGGACTATAAAGAAAGCTGAGTGCCAAAGAATTGATGCTTTTGAACCATGGTGTTGGAGAAGACTCTTGAGAGTCCCTTGGACTGCAAGGAGATTCAATCAGTCCATCCTAAAGGAAATCAGCCCTGAACATTCATTGGAAGGACTGATGCTGAAGCTCCAATACTTTGGCCACCTGATGCCAGGAACTGACTCATTATAAAAGACCCTGATGCTGGGAAAGATTCAAGGCAGAGGAGAAGGGGACAACAAAGGATGAGATGGTTGGATGGCATCACCGACTCAGTGGACATGAATTTGAGCAGGCTCCGGGAGTTGGTGATGGACAGGAAGGCCTGGTGTGCTGCAGTCCATGGGGTCGCAAATGTCAGACACGACTGAGCGACTGAACTGAACTCGTTAGCAGGGCTTTAAGTGACATGGTCTCACCTTCACATACATTGTCATGTGTCTCAGTGGATGTGGAACCATTCTGTGTGTGCACTAATGTGCTTTGGTCAATGATCGATCCCAAATGAGGATCATAAAATGATTTTAGCGAGGGGACTGAAAGGGTTCACATGAAGAATTGCGGAGAGTCATGGTGTTTTTGGTGCTGCTTCAATTTCAGGGCAGGAATTCAAAAAGTGTGCCCCCGATGTAGAAATTATAACCTGGAGGAAGCCACTCTGTGCACCGTCACCTTAGCGTATGTCATTTGGGGTCCTATCTTGAGCTCCTAAGAGGGGAGGGCACCGCCAAGAAGACTTAATGTTCCCATCTCTGCAAGCAAGCTTCACAATCTACTATTTGGAGGCCAATACTATTTCGGGTTTCCCTGGTGGCTCAGACAGTAAAGAATCTGCCTGTAATGTAGGAGACCTGGGTTTGATCTTCCCTGGGTCAGGAAGATCTCCTGGAGAAGGGAATGGCTCCCCACTCCGGTATTCTTGCCTGGAGCATCCCATGGACAGAGGAGCCTGGTGGGCAACAGTCCATGGTGTTGCAAGGNTTTCCCTGGTGGCTCAGACAGTAAAGAATCTGCCTGTAATGTAGGAGACCTGGGTCAGGAAGATCTCCTGGAGAAGGGAATGGCTCCCCACTCCGGTATTCTTGCCCGGAGCATCCCATGGACAGAGGAGCCTGGTGGGCAACAGTCCGTGGTGTTGCAAGAGTTGGACATGACTGAATGACTAACATTTTCACAAGAAGGAGTTGAAGTGAATTTATGCTTGAAGGACTGCCTCCATGGAAACTGTTGAAAGTGTCCCCACGGGTAAAGAAAAAGCCCGATCTTGGCTGGGGCCCGTGCCTAGCAAAACAGGTGGTGGGACAGAAATAAATGTACGGGTCCGAGCTCTTCAGGTAGGGGGCTTGGCGGGTCCTCCGCCCAGAGGCTGGTTTCCACCAGCTCTCAGCAACTGTGTTAGTTACACTTGCTTTTTATTTTTCACGAGATGAATTTTTAATTTTTACAACAGTATTGGGAAAATTTCAAAGCATCCTACGGCAGGCTCAAGCTTGCTGTGTAATCTGTCAGTCAGGGCTTCCACACGGGTCAATAAAGCCTCCCAAAGGAAAGGAAAGTCAGCTTTTCCAGCCTTCAGAAGTGGCTGGAGTCCTGGAGCCCTGAGTGACACACCGCCCTGGACTGGGGGTTGCCTGCCACCCGACCCCGGGACCCCGGCAGACAGACCCAGGAGAAGGAAATTAACACATGGGCTGTGTGTGAACCCCCGAGGAGCTGAGGTGACAGATGATTGACAGCCTCTTGAGACCTCACCTGGGATGGGGGTAAGGGGCAGAGGGCCCAGTGCCCCATCCCTGCAGGAAGGTACCTCCAGCTTTGGCGGGATGGGAGGGAGGCGTCCGGCTCCCAGGTTGCCAGGAGAGGGGCCAAGTTAGCCCAGCCTGGTCCAGAGTGGATGCTCATGGCAGACTTAGCCACTTACTCATCTCTGATGCTGGAGATCTGTCCCCCACAGCGAGGTCCTGCTCGCATCTCCCCACCTCCAGTTTCGGAACACACCTTGGTCCAGATCCAGGTGACTCATGGGCCTGTTTCAGCCCCTGTAGAGCCAGGGGCTCGTGGTCCCCACCAGCTCCTGCCCTCTGTGTCCCTGATCTTCCCTCCCGCTGGCCACGTCCCAGAATCTGGAGGCTGAGAATGCGGAGGAGTCTGAGAAAGTCAGGCTTCAGCAGCTGCTGCCCTCACTCCCTACACCTGCCTCCTGTCTCCGTGCCTGACATGTTGCGGTTTTGGGGCTGCCAGAGGACCCATGAGTTACGGCAAGGGCAGGAGGAAGCCTGCCTCTGAAATGCCAGCGTGTTGGGATCATGAGAACACAGAGGGCCCGAGCCAGGCAGGGCCTTCCCGGCTCACCTGGAGGCTCACCTGCTGGCATTTATTGGAGAGGTGCTCTGTGCCCTCGACTGTGCCAGACAGATGCGGGTCACTCCCCAGGCCCCATCCCTCGCGCTGGAGGCTGCGGCCGGAAATGGCTCCTGGGCACCTGGGGCTCCACTGCAAAGGACCTGGAGAAGGAGAGCGGCAGCCCAGGGAGCCTGCATCTCAGGGGAACGTTGAGGAGGCCCGGCTGAGGAGGGGGAGAAGTTTACAAGGTGGACAGGATGCTTGCTTGAAATTCTCTTTTATTCTCTCCGTCTTCTGTTTAGACAGACAGCAGACCTCAGGGACCTCAGCATCAGCACGAGAGGAGGAATCTGGCCCGGAGGTTTGAGCTGTGAGGTCACAGTCCAGTGATAGATCTGATGATCACTTGCTGAACCTCCAGCGAGGTGAGCATTCTTCGAGGTAGGGGAGCCGGGGGATTACAGCTAGACACGGGTAGGGGTCTGGAAACATCCTCCCCGACCCAGATCCTGGGGAGAGAGGCTGAGGGTTTGGAAAGTAAGAACAGAGGAGACCCATGCACCATCCCCCCCCCTCAACTCCACCTTGACTCTCCTCCCCCCGCCCTGCCCCCATGGCTACCGCATTCACAGCGCACCATCTACATTCTCCGGTCCCATACGATACTTAAGCAGAAAAATAACTTGAATCCTCAGAGGAAACGTGGCTCAGACTCCCTCCAGGCTTCTACCATTTTCTCCAGTCTCTTACAGATGGCTGCCTACGTCTCATTTGATTGACAGTCTTTTTAGCAACTTGTGTTTACCTAGGCTTACCCAAGTGTTCAACTTAGCTTTCACTGAAACAGCAGCTTTTTCCTTTTAAAATTTCATTGGCTTAACTCGTATATGTGTGTGTGTCTGAGCCTGGTGGCTCAGATGGTAGAGTCTGCCTACAGTGCAGGAGACCTGAGTTTGATCCCTGGGTCAGGAAGATCTCCTGGAGAAGGAAATAGCAACCCATTTCAGCATTCTTGCCTGGAAAATCCCATGGACAGAGGAGCCTGGTGAGCTACAGGCCACAGGGTCACAAAGAGTTGGACACGACTGAGCAACTAACAAGTTCACTTTCTTGTATATATAGTCTTAATTTGGCTGCACAGGGCCTTAGTTGTAGCATGTGGTATCTATTGATAGTTCCCTGATCAGGGATCGAACTCGGGCCTGCTACGTGGGGAGTGCGGAGTCTTAACCACTGGACCACCAGGGAAATCCCTGGCAGAGCTCATGTTTAAGAAAACTGCATCCTTACAACAGCAAATGAAACCCGTGCAATTTGGAACCATGTCTGGCTCTTGGTAGACACGCAGAGGGGCAGACGGGGGCAGAAGTGGACAGCAGCCCCCGAGCCCAGGGCACTCGGGGGACATGGGCGACCACGGGCACAGAGGGAGGGCAGAATTGGTGACATCACCACTTCTTTAAGCGGAAGTTGGTTCAGAGCATTTCTGCTGTGGTTGTGAGAGAATAATTGTATTTTAGATGAAGTTCCCCCAAAGCACACCCCGCCTGCCATCTAGCTGGAGTAAAGGGAGTGAATGAGCATGGGGGACCACTGGATAGGGAGACAGTGAAGGGGTCAGTGGCTTGAGGGTCGCAACAAGGTCATAGTGTTTGGATGGGGCCACGTAAGCTGATGGGCTGAGGAGTGGAAGGTGGTGTGGATTTGTGGGCTTGGAGGTCATGTGGTTTCAGGACTGTGATGAGAGTGGCTGAGATTGAAATCATCGCGGGCACAGGGGATGAGGAATTGTGAGCCAGGGCATCCATGCACCTCACCCAAGTGGACACTGAACAGTCTGGGGTGATGGCAGTACTGGGGTTTGAGGAAGATGCTGGCGGACAGCGAGGTCTCCAGGGACAGAAGGAGAGGGGCCAGTTGGGAGCAAGCAAGGCTGCTTCCAAGAAGGAGGGAGACCACCAACAAAGTGTTCCTGGAGGACAGGAAAGCTGTCCACCTACCCCTGACCTGAGGAGCTGGAGAAGCAGAGAAAACTGGACAATTGTTGTTTCTCCAAACAATGACCTAGTTCAAGCCCCTCACTGCCAGAAGAGGAAATCTACTTTCCAGAATTTTTCTAGAATTCTTTCATCAGATCAAGGCAGAGTTGGGACCAGGACACAGCCCTTAAAACTGAACTATTCCAGCTCATTTTAAACAGGAGTTTATGTGACAGGCAGATAAGCTGTGTTCTTGGGCAGCCAGATAAAACATTGAATAGATGTCTATTCTCCCTGAAGCTAACATATGGATTAAACACAATTACAATCAAAATTCCAAGAAGATGTTTTAAAATCAATATGCTTTGAAGTTCCACGTAGAAAACAAAAGTAGGCAAGAATTTCAAACGATGTTCTTGAAATTAAAAGCAGAAAAATAAGGGTGTGTGTGTGTGTGTGTGCGTGTGTGCACATGTGTGCACGCACTGAGGCTGCCGAACCCAAGAGCATATGATCAAGCAAAGCCATTACAATCTCCGAGCTGGCTCCTGCACAGAGATAGTTGATGGGACGGCCCAGAAAACCAGGCATGAAAAATGTGAACACAGGAAAAAGTTCACTTTCCAAAGCAAGTGCTAAGGAAGGAGTGTTTTCAGATTGTGTTGAGTCTACAGACACACGACCACAAACGCACCCGATCTTGTCAAATCGTGTTGAATAATAGGAGAGTCATTTGGAATAAAAGATTAGATTGGATGCACAGAATATCATACACGCAAAAAAGCCAAGGCAGATTCAAGTGTTAAATATGGAAAACCAAATTTCAGATAAACCGGCAGAACAGAAAATAGAATATTTATCAGACTGTGGATGAATTGCTCATCTCATGAGTACTAGAAGCAGCCGCATGAAGGAGATTGGCTGAGTTGAATAGTCTATAAACTTCCAAATCATGACAATATCAGAATAAGAAAGTTTAAGGGATAACACACTGGGAGAAGACTTACACCCAAAATGAAAATACCATGCTTTCAAAAATATGTCTAAGGAAAGAAAAAATGAAAACAGTATAATAACACCTAATGAGCTCATTCAGAATTTGTAAAAACAGCAAGACGCTCAAAGATATTCACAGAATGATAACGAAAATCTTTTTTAGGAGAAGAGCAAATTGCTAAAGAGGTGAACCTGGGGCTACATTTTGGATTTATTTAAGAACACTTTATTTTTGAACAGTTTTGGTTTGACACTGAGGATGAGGTGAAATGGACACACCGGTGCCTGCAACTTTACCGAGTACAGGATGTTTGGAAAGCAAAATGGGGAGAGGAAGGGAGAATCACAAAAATTTGTACAATCAATGGTTTTAAGTGTTTAAAAAATATTTATTTATTTTTGACAGTGTTGGGTCTTCGTTACAGCATGAGGGATCTCTTGTGTTTTGTGGGCTTGGTTACTCCTCGGCGTGTGGGATCTTAGTTCCGGCTTAGTTCCCCAGCCCAGGATCGAACCCACATCCTCTGCTTGGGATGGCAGATTCTTAACCACTGGACCACCAGGGAAGTCCCTACAATTTAAGCGTCTATTCTGGCATCTGGAACTTGAGTCTAAGGAAACAATCAAAGGGAAGTAACAGCCACAGGGATAAAGGGATCCCTTATCATTTATGATACTCTGTTTAACAGTGAAGCAAAACTCAGACAAACAGAAGGGACTGAAATGTTCACAAATAAGAAAAGAGCTTTAGTTATATTGTAGCATATCTACTCCAAAGAGTAGCTCCAGCTCTTCAGCCTATGTGAGGGTGGGGTGGGGTGAGGGGATGGAAATGTAGGGAAATGTTAAGATTTAAAAAAACCACAACCTTGAGCATGGGAAGATTATAACTCTTTAGCTACATATGTAGAATCAGCATGTGGGTAGAAAAGGACCAAAATGCAAACCAGAGAAGTGAAAATAGTGGCTGTGTTAGAGCCATGGGTTTAAGGAGAATGCTGTAAATCATTTGGAGTGAGGGATCCTGTTTTTATATCTTCCTTCCTTTTTCTTCCCTCCCTCCCAAGCAGAATGGACCATATATCCCACTGAGACACCAGAGTTCGAACCCCAGCCTTCCAGGTTGTGCTTAGTCACTCAGTCGTGTCTGACTCTTTGAGACCCAGGGACTGTAGCTCACCAGGCTCCTCTGTCCATGGGGATTCTCCAGGCAAGAACACTGGCATGGGTTGCCATGCCTCCTCCAGGGGATCTTCCCAACCCAGGGATAGAACCCGGGTCTCCCACGTTGCAGGCAAATTCTTTACCTTCTGAGCCACCAGGGAAGCCCACTCTAGAGTCTATGGAATGCCTCTAATACTGTCAGTCCAGCAGGGCCGGAGCTGGGCAGGGTGTGGGCGCACTGGGAGGAGGTGGAGACCTCTGTCTCATCTGCTAAACTCGCACATACTTGTTAGGCGTGACTCCAAAGAATGAACCATTAGAAACACAGTCCATATATTTAGAAAAATCATGCATGCCAGCTATACTGCACATAATGCCAGATGAACCCAAAGTAACTATTTTGAGCATGTCTGAAAAACATTTCACCTCCTGGCGAAAATGAGTCACATTTGCAGCAAAACCACAAATCTCAGTGTGGATTTCTACATCCTGGATTAACAGGAGAGCTTGTCTTTCCTGGGGTGCTTCCATCTATCCCTTCCTTCTGGCCACTGCAGGGGGTGGGATCCCTGTGTGTAACTAGAGCTTCGAGGTCCTGCTCTGCAGACCTTCTTTCTCCAGGTTCTGTGGCCCTCACCTTCCAGCTGCCCAGAGCCCCCTGCTGTTCGGAGACTCCCACTGCCCTCTCCCTGGATCCCTGCTTCCCCCTGTCTGCATGGCTGCCTCTGTCCCTCCTCTGCCTCCTTCTTGACACCAGTTCCTGGAACGGTGTTCCTCCAGCAGGGCCATCCGAGTGAGGAGGTTGGCTCACTTCTCTCCACTACAGCTTTGTCTTCCTCGAGTCCAAGGTCCTGCCGCGGGAGCTGGGGGAGGCAGTACTGGGTCAGGGGACAGTCAAGTGACCTCACACTGCGTCCTCCTTCTGGGCTGCTGGTCAGTGCAGTTTGACCACCTGGTCAACCTCCTTCACTCCTGGGTTTTCTCAGGCCACCAGTGTGCCTCTCCGCATCAGACCCTATCAGGGACACCTCCCCACCAGGACCTCGGAGGAGTCCCTGAAATTGTTGACTTGGTTCAAGTTCTCACTCCCAGACTCCAGGGATCTACGTAGGTCAATAGAGGTGGCTGGACGGTTGTTTTCAGGGGGCATTCTGGGGTAGGCAGAGGTCTTGTCTGTCCAGGGGAGACAGGGGACCTTCGAGGACGTGTGGCCTTTGTCTCAAAGCAACCTGATTGAATCCTTGAACCCCATTACCCACCTGCCCTGGGGGAGGTGGGTAATGTAAAGAGAACCTGGTGAGAGAGAGACAGAGGGCAGACAGACCCTGAATGAATCTTTGCATACAGCCAAACCTGAAGTCAACGCTGCTCCCAGTCTTATGCAAGACACTTATCTCAGGAAGCTGAACAGGAGCAGAATTTCAGCATAAGGATTATTTTAGGCTGATGATTTTTAAGAAACAGCAGACACAGGAGAAGACTGAAAACGGAGTAGAAGTTACTCTTTTATAAGAGACATTTAGATATATCATATGGGTGTGCATGTGTGTGCGTGCTAAGTCTCTTCAGTCGTGTCTGACTCTTTTTGACTCTATGGACTGTAGCCTGCCAGGCTCCTCTCTCCACGGGATTCTCCAGGCAAGACTACTGGAATGAATTGCCATGCCCTCCTATAGGGGATCTTTCCAACCCAGGGATCAAACGCGTGTCTCTTATGTCTCCTGCACTGGCAGGTGGGTTCTTTATTACTAGTGCCACCTGAGAAGCCCCAGATTATCATAGAAATATCCATTTGTAAGGGTGCCTTCCTCTGCGCCAGAAAGAGGAGGAACAATCAAATCGAGAAATTTATCAATGGAGAAGGCATGGACTGAAATCTGCATGACAGCCACAGCCCTGGTTACTGTGCTTTGCCTGATAACATCTCCCACAATTTGCTCCCCACTTTCAGTGTCTTCTTGTCTTTAGCTGGTGTGGATGGCCTGGGTCACTTCAGGGGTTTAACTCCATATTCCTGGGAGGAGGAAATGTTATTAGGAGGTATACATGTTATGAAACTTCTGGTGATTTTTCTCCTGTTAATCTGCCTTTCTTATTACAGGGGAATCACATCCCAGGTGGTGCAGCGGTAAAGAAACTGCCTGTCAATGCAGGAGACACAAGAAACTCAGGTTCGATTCCTTGGTTGGGAAGATCCCCTGGAGTAGGAAATGGCTACCCACTCTAGTATTATTGCCTGGAAAATTCCATGGAGCGAGGAGCCTGGCAGGCTACAGTCCATTGGGTCACAAAGAGTCAAACATGACTTAGCACACACCCTCAGCCAAGGACCTAGCAGGGTAGAGGGGGGAATCATTTTTCCTTCCCACACAAAGCTTATCTAAGTAGGGTTTTCGATACACAACAAAGTGTTTGTTGTTGTTCAGTCGCTCTGCTGCTGCTGCTGCTGCTAAGTCGCTTCGTTCATGTCCGACTCTGTGTGACCCGATAACCCACTGGAGTGGGTTGCCATTTCCTTCTCCAACGCTTGAAAGTGAAAAGTGAAAGTGAAAAGTGAAAGTGAAGTCGCCAAGTTCAGTCACTCAGTAGTATCCAACTCTTTGCAAGCCCATGGACTGCAGCATGCCAGATTTCCCCGTCCTTGACTACCTCCCAGTTTGCTCGAACTCATGTCCACTTAGTCGAAGATGCTATCTAACCACTTCATCCTCTACCGTTCCCTTCTCCTCCTGCCTTCAATCTTTCCCAGCATCAGGGTGTTTGCCAATAAGTCGGCTCTTCGTATCAGGTGGCTAAAGTATTGGAGCTGCAGCTGCAACATCAGTCCTTGCAGTAAATATTCAGGGCTCATTTCCCTTCAGGATTGACTGGTTTGATCTCCTTGCTGTCCAAGGGACTCTCAAGGGTCTTCTCCAGCATCACAATCCGAAAGCATCAATTAAGAGTCTTGGGGGGTGTGATATTCATTATTACTTCTCAGCTATCTCTATTCACCTGATTGTGCGCATTTCCAGGGGTGAGGGTGTGGCTGCCGCAGGCCTGGGATGGGGGCCTGGAAAGAGGAACAGGCACCCAAGCAGACCCACTCTGCATCTTGGCGATAAGAGTAGATGGAAACAGCAGCTCTGTGTCCATGTGGGCTCAGCAACTGACAAGTGGGATGAGGAACCCTGTCTGGGTCAGTGTGTGGAGATAGCCACTGGGCTGGTCCCAAGGTGTATGGTGATAACTGTGTTCCGAAAAGTATTCTCAGAGAGCACGTGGCCCTGGGGGCCCACCCGTGCTCATCGGCATGGTCTTTGATGGATTTCTGACAGCCAGACCTGGCTGATAAACTCATCTCCAATCCTGAGGAGGCTCCAGCATATCTCTTCCAGAAACGTGAACTTTAATTTATTTAAATTTAATGGAAAAGCATATGGAGGGGAACGGAAAGCTAATTTAAAATAGTGCTCAAAGCAATCAATATGTTAACAGATTCCTTCGACTTTTTCCACTTGGCTGCAGGGGGAAAAAAAAGAAAACACAGCAAACCTTTAAAATGTAAGTGGATCTCTTCCATCCCCCTCCTCCTATTTTATAAAAACACAGTTTTTGATGTCTGGTGCTGAGTCCTTGGGAGTTAAAATCAGTCAGTCTTGTAAACATTCAAATATGCTTTTGGAAACATAAATCATCAGATGAGGCCGGAAGTGGTGCTGGAAAGAACTCTAGTCAAAAAATAATTTGGGGGAGGGGTGCTGAGGCAGGCGAGGAATATGAAGCTTTTCAGATGAAGCGATTGTTTTTTTGTGTGTCTGCACTTGAGTTTGCTCATCTCCAAAGTGGGCATAATCATCCCCCCTTCAATATTCTTGTGGGAATTCAGCAGGATGAGGCGGGAGGGCCTGTTTTGCAGATTGCAAAGCTGTGCAGTTCGTTGTTTATTTTATAGGCCTCATCGAGCCACGCCCCTCAGCGGGGTCAGGCCTGGCTCAGCCCCCTGGATGCAACTGAACCCATCTGAGCGGCCCAAGGGCGACCTTCCCGCCTCCAAGCCTGTTCGCATGCAAGAGCCACGGTGCCCAAATTTCCACCACTGGGGAGTTCTTCCTTTGCCGCATTCTCCTCTGAGTCTCTGCTGGACAGGCAGCGGGGTGTGGAGGAGGAACAGAGGCGTTGCAGTGAAGGACGTGACTTCAGGACCTGCCTCCATGGGGCTTCCTGGCAGGCTGGACCTCTCCAGGTCACTCGTGCAAGCCCCAGCTGTTCTGTCCCTGATGCGTTTAGGGCGGGTGTAGGGAAGGCATCAAACACAGAGTAAGTGCCCAATGAGTGCTCTATTCCTTGCAAAGGTCAAGTCCCCCAGAAACGGGGCAGGAGAAAACACACTAATCACTGCGTCACTGGGCCTGCCTTCCAGCTGGGGGCGGGGAGGATGGAGGAAGCCTGAGGGGGTGGGGTGGGGTGGGCAGTTTGGGGGAGTCTCCACGGAGAAGGTGAGGTGACTTGGCCAAGGTTTTGGGGCATAAATCTCCAGCCTTGTCTTCCCATTCTGAGGCAAAGAGCAAGACTGTGTGATGGTAACAGAGTTCTTTCTCTGTTGGTGCTTCCTTATTCCTAAAGGCACCTCAAGGTCAACTGTTTCCAGATTGAAATTTGGATACCAGCTGGCGGACACCAGCGGAATCCCAATTCCCCCGCCCCTCTCCGCCGCGGCATTGACCTTGGAGAGCCTGGACCGCGTTAAAATTCTAGGGCTTCTTTCTCCCTGTTCTGCTGCCAGGTGCTAGGAGCCCTCATTTGCTTATATATTAAAAAAGGGGAGACAGAAAGGCTGCCGGACCACTTCAGAATTTCATCTGTAATCAACATCTGCCTAATTGCATTTTCTCCGAGAAAAAGGAGAACTTCAAGGCTACTGAGTTAACTCAAGGCCTCGTGGAAAGGTCTCCGCCAGGGTTCCCCTGGCTGAGAGGTGACGATTGAGACGTTGTTAGAGATCTTCCTCCAGGAACAGCATCTCAGCGTGCCAAGAATTTGCAAGCTTAAATGTCATCAGGTTGACTGAAAATGTCTTTCAACGAGTGTCCAGAGGTGGTTTCTTAGAAGGTTAAAGTGTTTCAGGGCTGTTCCCCAAGCAGAAAGTGCGATTCTTGAAAGACAAGGTGGTTCCTTCTCCCACATACAGATAGAACCCACCCAGAGGGAGAGAAGTGCAGGGGCCCCAGGGATGGGGGTCAGGTCTGGGGATCCAGACAGATGTCTCAAAGTCCTGGAGTCAGTGCAGGGGAGACTCCTAAAGACATTGTTCACAAACTGTCAGACAGTCAGGAGGGACGACAAAACCTTAGTGGAGAGATGCAGAGATGCCTCAGGAGAGGTGCAGAAAAGATCCTTTATAACAAGCCGGAAGCAGAGACCTCCACTCAGCCTCACATGGTTCCAGGAAGCGAAAGCAGGAACCAGATCAGGAGAACCAGAGTTACAGAAACACTGAGAACCAGGGCCCTGGAGGATAACCCACATCATCTGGGAAGTCTTTGACATTTGTGTACAAACCGGATGCCAGGAAATTACTGCAGTTGTTAGCAGAAACATTGACCAAAACTGCCTGCCCTGGCCAGACCTGATAGTAACCGCTTGCTTGAGTTATCTTACAACAGGAGGTTCTGGTAAGGAACTGGGAACTAACAAGCTACCACCCACTGGAAGCATTCATGAAAGGTCAAAAGGAGAGAGGACACGCCAATTCATATGTTCCTACCAAACTCCCAGAATCCTTCTCACTGGAATCCATGTTGGCTGAGGGATACACACGCCTCCAGGAAGGACTCTGAGTCAGAGTGATTGGCCAGGGGCAACCTGGAAACTAACCCCATCACCATAACACCCGAGGCTGTGAACCATGCGCAGAGCAGTCCTCCTGGGCCTCCTTGCCCTATTGCTCTCCACCCAGATACCCCTTCCCGATAAGGTCTCTTGCTTTGTGTCTCCCTGAACAATTTATCTCTGAGTGTTAAACAAGAGCCCACTCTCAGGCCCTGGAAGGGGTCCCCCTTCCTGCAACACCCTGACACAAGGAATGCAGGAAATAGAAGTATGGAGTGCAGAAAAAAATCCATAAAATGACACAAAGAAGGGTCTGCCCCAGCTTAAGGCCAGGAGGGTACTTGGTCAGGGCTGTGGGGGAGGCTGTGTCTGTATCCGACGGTCACGGTGTATTTCTGTGCCCTTGGGAGATGCATGCATCATGTTCCCAGTGCCAACCAAAGAATGTCGCTCACCATCTGGTTCTTCAAGGAGTAAGTCATTAGCCACTGCAGTTGCTGACCTTCAGCACACCCTGGAAAGGACTTCAGGGTGGAGAGCAGGAATGGAGCATTCTGTGCTCTTGAAAAAACTGGCAGAACAGGCCTTCAGATGGTGAGGTACTTTCAGGAGAAAATTTTATGAACCCAATTTCTTGCATCCTCCCATACCTAGAAAAGCACTAACATCCTTAACAGAGACATCTGGTCCTCATGGCTAGCAGCAAGCCTCTACCAAGATGTGTGCTCAACTGCACATACCCTCCTCACCAAAACCATATAGTCTGTAAAAGAATACATACACGTATCCCTGAGTCATTCGCTACACAGCAGAAATTAACACAACGTTGTAAACCGACTATTATGTTGTTGTTTAGTCGCTAAGTTGTGTCTGACTCTTTTGCGACCCTGTGGACTGCAACCTGCCAGGCTTTGTCCAGAGGATTTCCCAGGCAAGAATACAGAAAGAGAAAAGCAACTATTATATGCTAACACATATACACGGAATCCAGAAAGATGGTACTGATGAAACTCTCTCTTGAGCAGCATGGAGACACAGCCGTTGAGAGCAGACTTATGGGCACAGCTGGGGTGGGGGGAAGAGCGAGAGGATGGGAGGTATGAAGAGGCTAACATGGAAATGTGCATTACCATACGTAAACAGATAGCCAGTGGGAATTTGCTGTGTGACTCAGGGAACTCAAGCCCTGGCTGGATAACAACCTAGAGGAGTGCGATGGGGAGGAAGGTGGGAGGGACGTTTAAGTGGGAGGGCACGTGGGCAAACCTATGGCTGATTCATGCTGATGTTTGGTAGAAACCAATGCAATACTATAAAGCAATTATCCTTCGATTAAAAATAAACAAATGCAGAACAAACGAAGAAACAAGCAAAAAAAGAATACCCGAGTGGATTGCCATTTTCTTCTCCAGGGGATCTTTCTGGATCAGGGATTGAACCCGTGTCTCCTGCAGTGACAGGCAGATTCTTTACCACTGAGCCACCAGGGAAGCCCCCAAATCAAAAACTAGACTTCAAACTTTTTTAAAAAAATCATATATTTATTGGCCTCTTTGTCACCTCTTTGGAGCAGTTCCGCAGAGTTATCTGAGAGGCTGTCTCCCAGGTAATAGTCCTCAGTAAATCCCCAATAAAACTGAACCCACAGCTCTCATCTTGTGTCCTTTTTTTTCAGTCAACACAAGTCTAATGGGGTGGTGATCACCAGGTGGGCTTGGGAGCCACTAGACTGGCGTTTGGGTGCCCGCTGCACTCCAGACAAGTAACCTCATCCTCTAAGCCTCTCCTGAGAAATGGGGATCGTGGGTATGCCAACAGTTGTAGTAAGTACCAAATCAAGTAATGCTCCTTAATTATAATAATGTTTTATAAAGATCTGGTTAAAGGACTCTTCTGGGTGCTATTAAGAAGGACTTCATCCATGTGACCCCCAACCATGTCCACCTGGACAACCCAGGTGACCGATTCACAGAGCAGAGTCAGCCCTGTTGGACCCTGTGGGCGTGTGGATGACTCCAGCCTTGCCTCCGGCTTTTCCAAAGTGTGTATTCCTGGTCCCTGGACTCCAGGGTCTCTCTTGACTCTGGCATAGCCCCCCTCCCAACTTGCATGTAAAACAGCATATAATGTGGGACTTATAATACGAGAGCTAAAAACAGGAACCCAGCTCTATTTTTAGAAATGGCACTTAAAACTGTGCAATGTGGCGAAAGCTCTGTCATTTCTCCCTGGGTGTGAAGGGAGTGTGGTTTGCCCTAGCCCTTAGGGGTGTCACGGTGTCCACTGTCTGTTCATCCTGCCGCTCCCCTTCCTGGGCAGCGGGGGCCCCAGTCACCTACATCGGAGGGCCGGGTAGACTCAGCCTGGGCAGTCAGTGCCCTGGCTGATGCACAGATACAGCCGGGATGGCTACTCTGGGGAGCTGTGATAAGGACCCTCCTCGTGGGCTCTGGGCCAGGATTGCATGCACCCACTGGAGCTGTGTAGTCCCAGGGGGATGCTCCTACTTTGATGAAGAGGTTTGAGCTCCTCTCCACTCTGTCCCTGAGACCCTGATCGTCACTGTCCCTCTCACAGGTCAACCCACGGGGTGGAAACCGCATCTGGGCTCTCATCACAGCCTGGCCACAGGTGAGCACGACTGGTCACTTAGGGATGAGTGGAATGTGAACTTTTGACCCTCAGGGACACAGACTACACCCTCCATGGCCAGAAATACTGGGCTAAGGGGCCACTGTTCCTGCCCAGAAAGGGAACTCAGCACAGGATCTGCGGGGTGGATGGGAGGTTGAGGGTGGAGTGCAGGGTAGGACCCGGACAGGCAGACTTTTTATGTTTCAATTCTTAGGGGTGGGAATTATTTTTTAATACTCATGTAAAATACTATGTCAGGCCTTAGTTGTGACACGTGGGCTGTGGGATCTTAGTTCCCAGACCAGAGATTGAACCCACATCTCCTGCATTGCATCTCCTGATTCTTCACCACTGGACCACAGGGAAGTCCGCAGACAAGCAGTCTTTGAACCTGTGTTATTCTAGCTGCTGTTTCATCCCTCTTGGCCTCAGTCTCCTCTGCTATAAAACTGGTGAATGTTACTTCTCAGAGGCTGAATGTGGACGGGCATCTCCCGGGGGCTGTGCTTCGTTGTAGCACAGGGGGCTCAAACCTCAGCATCCCCCGCAGTGAGTGGCTCATTAAAGCCTCTAGACATCTGCAAACCAATCCTATGGCACAGACGCCTGGGGACAAAGGGTCCTGAATGGAGGCTGTTGACCAGACATCTCTTCCAGCTCTCAAGGTTTTCAAGCTGCTGAGTTGGATGTTCCTGTTTAACCCATATCAGAAATCCCACAGGAAGCAAATGAGCAAAGCACTCTGCTCTGAAAAGCAAATGTTTCGGGCCAAGGGGACAAGGCTGGGGTGAGGAGCCAGGCCAGGGTCGCTGTACCGCGGGGCTTTCAGAGGTTCTCCCATCAGGGGAAAGATGGACCCCTTGCTCTATCTCTCTTCTGACCCACATCTGGAGCTGGGGCAGGCCCGGCTCTTTGGTGATGCCTTTGGAAAATTAGACTTTGGGAAGAGGAGAGAAGGGGAAGGAGCAGACCCTGGTGGGAGCTGACTGACCGCCTGGCTCTGAGTACCCTTGCCCACAGGCACCTCTGGGTTGTGGCCGGCCGGCCAGGCAGGGGGCTGGCCCTGTGGGCGTCCCTGGCTGGAGTGGCGGTGTTGGCACAAGCCCTCGAGAGGAGTCTCCCTCTGTCACTCTGGGAGAAGGGCCTTTGCTACTGTCAGGAGCTGTAAGGGTGTGTGTTTGGGGGAGGCGGCTTCCCACTGCACGGACCCAGCCTGCCCCGTCAACACGCTTCAGTGTCTTCCCAGCCGCTCCAGGCCCTCTGCGGGGCTCCCGTCGCTGCTCCTGCTGGTCTTTGCTACTGTCAGGAGCTGTAAGGGTGTGTGTTTGGGGGAGGCGGCTTCACACTGCACGGACCCAGCCTGCCCCGTCAACACGCTTCAGTGTCTTCCCAGCCGCTCCAGGCCCTCTGCGGGGCTCCTGTCGCTGCTCCTGCTGGTACTCCGCTGTACTAGGTTCTCCTGGTAGGTCTAAGAATGAAACTGACATGAGCCAAAGTAAGAGGAGAAAATCACAAATAAGTTTAATAACTTTTAATAACTTTTCCTGGGAAGAGACCCAGGAAAACTGAGTAAGTCACTAAAATGGCTGCAACCATCTTTTTAAATTCCTTCTTCAGCTAAAGATAAAAGAAGATGTTGCGGATAATGGTTGGGGACTTCAAAGGGGAGAAAGGCGATTCATCTGGAGATAGACAAACAAACGTTTGATAAACGTTTGCTGGCCCTGCAGAGACGATGGACACAGAGCCGACGCTGGTCTCTGGGCCCTGTTCCCCACCACATCAGTCCATGTTCTTTGCAGATGTCTTTAGTGATGACTCTGTTCTGGGAACAAGTCTTCCATCTAAATTTTTTTAGGCAATTAGGGGGAAAGAAAGAAAAGAAAGAAAGTGAAGTCGCTCAGTCGTGTCCGACTCTTTTCGACCCCACGGACTGTAGCCCACCAGGCTCCATTCTCCAGGCAAGAGTACTGGAGTGGGTTGCCATTTCTTTCTCCAGGGGATCTTTCTGACCCAGGGATCGAGCCCAGTTCTCCCACATTGCAGGCAGACGCTTTACCCTCTGAGCCATCAGGGAAGGTCAGAGCTCTTCCTGAGTCTTTTGAATCTTGCTTGCTTTTAATCAGAGATAATCTGCATGCCAGAGAGATATTTTGGGGTGGCAAGTTCTGCTCCCCTACAGGTCCCACCCCTCCTTTCTTCTGAAATTCACATGGCCTGGGCAGGGGCTCTGGGCCCCACCTCTGGTTCCTACAATACTTGCGGTCTGGAAGGAGCTGCTCTACTCAGCTCCTTCCCTTTTTCTGAAATTCCTACTCCCTGCCTGTATGCGGCTGTTGGGCATCCATCAATGCCACCTCCTCCAGGAAGCCTTCCCTGATGGGCTGACTCATGCCTCTTCTGAACTACCACTGCACTTAGCACAGTCCTCTTGTGTTATGGACACAGTGCCCTGCACCAGGGACATCTGTTCTGCACTGGGAAGGAGGTGGTGGCAAGAGGGTACCTTTGGAGTTGAATCTTGGCACTGCCAACTCCCAGCTGGGTGTCTTCAGCAGATTATACCAACACTCTGAGCATCAAGCAGAAATCTGCCCTCATAGGTTGCTGGGAGGAGAGACGAAAGAAATCCTCCAGCACGAGGGGGCAGGCCTCTGAATGTTGGCTCCCAACTCCTTCTGACCACAAGGGTGGTGCTGCGATGCTCAGTGCTGGCTGGGTACTAAGCCCTCTGAAGAGCCCTGAGCTGAGTTAACTCAGGGTCAGGGGCCTCTCTGGTGTCGCTTATTCAAGGGAGCAGGCAGAGCAGGGGCTGGACAGAGCTTGACCGTGGCTCCACCTCTGAGCAGCAGGCGTCCTGATGCCCTTCTCTGGGGACAGCAAGGCCAGCCTCGCAGTGACAGCGTCACCCCGTCGCGCCTGCCCCTCTTCAGGTGGACACGGAAGGACTCCCACCCGCCCCTGTTCTCTGCCTTCTCCTTCTCTCTCTTCCTGGTGTGGACTGCGAGGCTCCCTGAGGGACCCCCCAACCCCCGAGTCTCCAGGAGCATCTCAAAGTGTGAGGGCCCAGGATGGGGAGGGGGTGGGTGGAGGTTCCACTGCTGAGGCCTCAGAGTGCCGCCCAGGGCCGGTCAGTCCTCCTGGAGGGCAAGCACCAGAATCTCCGACAGGCTGTCTGGAAAGTGCTACCAGCCTGCGTCTCAGAGCTGGCTGTGCTTCCACAACCCGGCTGTGCTGCCCGCTGGGGGCACCGACCGGTCAGGAGACGGAGGCTCCGGGAGCGGGGGGCAGGTCTAAGGGGGTCTGTGCAGCCTTCCCTGGGAGCCTGAGCTCAGGCTTGGTGGTTGGGGGTGGGCAGCTCTCTTTCCTTCTCCCTCCATCTCGCCCTCATTCTCCCTGGACTGTGGGTCTGGGCTGCCTGCCTTGACCTGCCTTTCCACTGCTTGCTGTCCGGCTGGAAGCCAGCAGCACCCAGCCTGGCCGGTGCTGGTCTTCCCACAGCCACTTCCTGGGCCTGTTTACTGCCTCGTTTACGCACCTGGTCAACAGCTCTGCCCACCTCGGCTCCCATTACCTGGAGATGCGGCTGGGAACAGCACAGCCAGTTTCTCACCCTCTGTGAGCTGTGGGCTTGATGACACTTATTTCACAGCCTTATTGTGAGGATTAAATGAGAAATGACCACGTAACTCTGGTGCATCTCTCCCCACACCACCGGCCCAGGGCCCAGGGCCTGCATGCTGGCCCCTGGAAAGCACACGAGAACCCAAGATAGGCCCCGGGAGGGTGGAGGAGACATCGGTGAAGGCTTCTTGGGTCACACCAGAGGAAGTTCATCTCACAGGACATGGCCATGCTCCCCGCGTTCCCACGTGAGCAGTTCTCTCTGCCAAATCCCCCTTTCGGTCCTCCTGGGAGCCCCCAGGCTGGCCTTGGCTCCCTCCCCCATCTTCCCTCTCCAGCCACCTCCCTGCCTAGGAAGTTAGCAATCTTGCTTCCTCTTCGCCTCTCCCATTTGCATTTCCTCCAAAAGATTGATTTCTGAGCCATACAAACAAAGGATTCATTTTCTTTGTTGGACAAGGCAAGGCTGCTTGGAAGCGTCCGTAATTTTATTTTTTTAATTCTTTGCCGTCACATATGTGAAGCTCCTAAACATTACACGGCCCCTTGCAGCTTGTTAATCAATAGTGCTTCCTGGTCTCAGGTCAAGGGGCCCCTTCGACCCCTAAAGAGAAGGGGTCCTCCAGAGACAGAGGCACGGGGGCTGCTCAGAAGGTGCTGGCGTTCAGAGCCCAGCTGTCCTCTGCCTGTGGGGCTCCCGTCTGGGTCTGGAGTCTCTACTGCAAGGCAGGGATTCATGGTGGGGCAGGCCCTTCCTCGGGCCCAAATAGCCTGGTGGGAATCAGGGTGCCCCGTGCTTGAATTAGAGGCTTCCAGTCAAGTTAATTTCATGTTGATGTCCATTTAATTAATTTATTTTAATTGGAGGCTAATTACTTTACATTATTGTGCTGACTCTTGCCATACATTGACATGAATCAGCCACAGGTATATATGTGTCCCCCCATCCTGAACCCCATCCACCCACCTTCCTCCCCACCCCATCCCTCTGGGTTGCCCTAGAGCATCGGCTTTGGGTGCCCCGCATCATGCATCGAACTTGCACTGGTCATCTATTCTACAAATGGTAGCATAAATGTTTCAGTGCTATTCTGCCAAATCATCCCACCCTCGCCTTCTCACACAGAGTCCAAAAGTCTGTTCTTTACTCACTTTAAGCATTCTTGGGGCTTTGCATCTTACAAAAATAAACGATGAGCTGGCACTTAATGAATCATCTGGTGCTGTGTAAAAAGTCAAACTAGGAAAAGCAAGAGTGAATAGGAGAAGACTAGTACTCTGCTCAGAGTGGTGCAGAGTCCTCTCATTAGCAGAAAACTTGAGGTTTCTGATTTGCACAGAAGTGGACAGGTGTGGGGAAAAAAGACGACGTAAAATTTTTCCAGGAGAAAGAGTAACTACTTTCTTAAATTTTAGAATCTGTCCACAGGTGAGAATAACTTTTTGCTTTGGGTTGTGATACTGAGTTTGTAGCTAGTATATATGTGAAAAGATCCTGATGCTGGGAAATAAATGTGAAAATACCCTGGTGCAGTATATATGTGTGTATATATACTATATATGTGTGTGTGTATACACATATGTACTTGTGTATATGTATATATACATAATACATATACATATATAGGTATATATGTAAAAAGACCCAGGCAACCAGTATATATTAGAAAAGACCCTGATGCTGGGAAAGATTGAAAGCAGGAGAAAAAGGAGATGACAGAGGACGAGATGGTTGGATGACATCACCGACTTGATGGACATGAGTTTGAGCAGGCTCCAGGAGATGGTGAAGGACAGGAAAGCCTGGCATGCTGCAGTCCATGGGATTGCCAAGGGTCAGACACGACTGAACAGCAATAGCAACATATGTGAATGGTCAGGTGCTTTGTATACTGAGTAAGATACTGGGAAAATTAGCCATTTTTCAAGCTCTTTATGCTGACAGTTTTGAACATGTACAGAAGTGGAGAGTAGATTATAATAAATCCCCATGATGTCATCACAGACAGATGTGTATAAGAGACAGCATCAGCCCAACCCAGAAGCGCACACAGCGAGCTGCCTGTGCTTCTACATTTTCCATTTCCATTTTCAGATGATTGAATGCTCAGGGTGGAAAATGCTTTGAAAAGAACCCCCCACCCCCACCCCAGCCCTTCAGCAGGTTAGTGTCGCTTAGTAATTAGCAATCACAATATGAGCTGGGATAATTATCCCCAAAAGTCAGAAGAAAAACACAGATGTTTTTAAAGCTGCACAGTGGAGATTTTGCCTTTCGATTGTAATAATTTAGCATGCGAAATGAATTAGAGGCTGGCTTTTCCGGGGACTTCATTTCCAAGGTAGGTTAGGGAAAAACCTGCTGTTTTTGAAAAGAACAGTCTTGGTCTGGGGGGCAGCGGGTGGGATGGGGGAAACCCACACAATGCATGACAATTTTCAAAATCTAGGAAGAAGCGAGAGACACTGGATTGAATGAATTAATGAGGTTTTTGTTTTTTTTTTTCCCCTCCTGGGATTTGAGTTAAAGCTTTCTCATAATTGAAAACTTGTGGGATGCTCCTCGACTGAAATATCAATATAAAAGTACAACTGTCTGTTTGGCTTGGCTATCATGTGGAACAGGTCTGGACAAAGGAATAGATACCTGTGGATGGCCCTGCTTTCTCTGGGTTCCAGAACTTTCCAGGGGCCTCTCCCATTTGCTCACCGTGATTCCTCCATAATTATAGGAAAGTATATATCAGAAAGGTCCTCAGTGAAACAAACCAGCCAATCTTGTTTCTGGAAATGAAACAAATGATCAAAAGGATCAGATCATAGGGAAAATGGGAAAAAAAACGTGGCTAAGATGGGCCCCTGGTGCACTGGGTCCTTTCTTTTTCTTTTTACGGAGCTGAGAAATCTTGAAAAAATTTGTTATTGGAGTGTAGTTGCTTTACAGTGCTGTGCTAGTTTGTGAATCAGCTGTGTGTATGCACGCGTCCACTCTTTCTTGGCCTTCCTCCCCACTCAGGCCATCACAGAGCCCTGAATGTGGTTCCCCGTGCAATAGGGTAGGCTCTCGTTGGTCATCTGTTGTGCACAGTACCCATCGTGTACAGATGTTGCACTGGTCCCTTCCCGTCCTGTGCCATCTGGGAGGGTCCTCAGGAAGTTTCATTTGTCTGAGGAAACACAAGCGTGCTCTGGCCTTGGGTCAGGGACTTGAATTTGAGACTTGCTACTGACTATAAAGAAAACTGAGCACCAAAGAATTGACGCTTTTGAACTGTGGTGTTGGAGAAGACTCTTGAGAGTCCCTTGGACTGCAAGGAGATCCAACCAGTCCATCCTAAAGGAGATCGGTCCTGGGTGTTCATTGGAAGGACTGATGCTGAAGCTGAAACTCCAATACTTTGGCCACCTCATGCGAAGAGTTGACTCATTGGAAAAGACCCTGATGCTGGGAGGGATTGGGGGCAGGAGGAGAAGGAGACGACAGAGGATAATACAGTTGGATCGCATCACCAACTTGATGGACATGAATTTGAGTAAGCTCCGGGAGCTGGTGATGGACAGGGAGGCTTGGCGAGCTGCAGTCCATGGCATCACAAAGAGTCGGACACGACTGAGCGACTGAACTGAACTGACTCATTTGGCTTTTATCGTTTGTCAACCCTGTCCCCTTAGGACCTTGGTTCCCTCAACTGTAAAATGGAACTTGGTTTCCATCGATGTTTTTCCAAATTGTGTTCTGCAGAATTGTAGTTCCAAGAGATATTAAGCAATAAAACAAGGGACAGAGGGACCTAGTGGACCACGCTTTCCCCCTGGGCAGCAGCTCCCAGTCTGGGAGACTTTATTCCCAGGGGACATGTGGAAGGGCTTGCAGACCTTGGCTTGCTCGTCATAAATGAGAGAAGGTGGGGTTTGCTGCTGGCATCTAGCAGGTAGAGGCCAGCGCTGCTGCTAACACCACGCAATACAGTCTCCCCAGCCAAGATTTATCCAGTCCCTCTCAAAAAACAAAATTCAACTAAGTACATTTTAAAGTTTTTATCAGCTTTGTTCAATAGTTCCTGAATCAGGCAGTGTCCCAGCTAGTAAACAGAAAGGAGCTCTGAAGAATTGTACAAAATGGAAGTCTTATATAGGCAGAAAGGGGCAGGACTAGGAGGTTACTACAGAGAGAGGACTGTGGCAATTTTCTTGGGCCCCAAAATCATTGCCACCAGTGACTGCAGCCATGCAGTTAAAGGACGCTTGTTCCTTGGAAGAAGAGCTATGACAAACCTAGACAGGGTGAATAAACCCTGAATATTCATTGGAAGGACTGATGCTGAAGCCCCAATATTGTGGCCACCTGATATGAAGAGCTGACTCATTAGAAAAGACCTTGATGTTGGGAAAGATTGAAGGCAAAAGGAGAAGAGGATGGCAGAGGATGAGATGGTTGGATGGCACCATTGACTCAATGAACATGAGTTTGAGCAAACTCCGGGAGACAGTGAAGCCTGGCCTGCTGCAGTCCATGGGGTTACAGAGTCAGACATGACTTAGTAACCAAACAACAACAGCACTTTCCTTTAAAAGGGGATGGCAGGGGTCTATCAAGCAGGTTACTTCACGACTGCCGACCAGATAATTCCCGGTTAACTGGTCTAAGATCCCACTCTTGGGGGAGATTGAAACTCTAAGTGTGGTGCTAAGTCTTGGTTTGGTGATGTGGGCTTAGCACAAGTGCTCCATTTTAGGCTTGTTATTATTATCTTTTTTAATGTGGACCATTTTTAAAGTCTTCATTGAATTTGTTACTATATTGCTTCTGTTCTATGCTTTGTATTTTTGGCCACAAGATATGTGTCATCTTAGCTCCCTGACCAGGGATCGAACTCATATCCCCTGCATTGGAAGGCAAAGTCTTTACCACTGGACTGCCAGGGAAGTTCCCTGATAGTGCTGAGGTTGAGAAATGCTGCCAGAAGTTTCCAGAATCTATCTGAATAATAAAGACTATGTGCAGTAAAAAGACCCTTTCAACTTTTAAGCCAATATGCCATATATATATATATATACAGGCAGGCAGAGTCTCTTGTTTTCCTACCTAACAATAGGATTAATGTACCTTAGGACTCACTCTGGGAAACAGGGCTAAGTGTTAACTGAGGTTTCCTTCTACTCTGACCAGTTCAGATGCTGTATCTAATGAACAGACCTCCCCAGAAGGATGCAGGGGCTTCTACCTACCCATATCTGGCACAGTGCATCAGTCAGATGAAGTGTTCAAGAACTGCCAGGCGAGCTGAATCCAAAAAGCTGGCCTTAGCTTCTGTGAAGCAGAATCTGAAACAGAGGCTTTATTGGAAAAGGGCTTTCAGGAGAAGAGAGAGGGAAGTGGATGGGGCTGGGCGCAGAGCTAAGTTCAAGATGCGGTCTCTGCTAGAGTCTTACTTCTGCCTGAACCTGCAGCTCCAAGGCAGGTATTGTATCTCAGTGTTGGGAGTGACTTTGAGGCAGGAGGCCAGTCTATGGTTCAGTCCAAGGACTTGGTCCAACATTGACCTTGGTCTAGGGGAAGGTATAGCCTCCCAGGCAAAGATGTGTTCTTTGGAGAAGGAGGTGGCTGTGAGATGTCATCACAGACCCTTCTGGGGGTTGACTCCACAGGCAGGAAGGAAGACCAAGGACACCTACTTCCCTGCAGCAGAGTGTGGAAGTGTTCAGGATGGTCCATGCAGGGAGCCCCACAGCCTGGAGGAAAAGCTTGGTCTGTGCTTGACGGACTATTAGAACTGGGGAGTGATTTGGGGAACTAACCCCATTGCCACATCACTGGGCAGGTCAAATTCCCCTGCGACTTTCACTCAGAGTGACGAGGGGTGTGAGCAGTGGTAAGTGCTCCCCCCAGCCCTTATTTCAATGACTACTTGGGCTTTCACTTTTTCTCTTCTTTAGCTTTCTGAGATCCAGTTGGTGTTCAGTCGCTCAGTTGTGTCTGACTCTTTGCGACCCCATGGACTGCTGCACACCAGGCTTCCCTGTCCTTCTCTACTTCCCGGAGTTTGTTCAAACTCATGTCCATTGAATCAGTGGTGCCATCCAACCATCTCATCCTCTGTCACCCCCTTCTCCTTCTGCCCTCCGTCTTTCCAAGCATCAGGGTCTTTTCCAGCGAGTTGGCTCTTCTGGGATCCTATCACTGCTCTGAGAGGTGGAAGCCCAAGGGAGTAAAATGGCTGGTAAGGGAAACTGCAGAGGGAAAACCAGCCACTGGCCGGGGCCAATCAGCCACTTGATGAGCCCCTGCGTCAGCCAGGTGCCAGGGTAGGGGCGGTCTCAGAGCAGGAATTGGGTGTTCTGAGAGGTCCAAGGGCACACACTTGGCAGGTGCTGGAAAGCAGGACTTGTGGCCTTCACTTTGGGCTCTTCCTCATGTGGACCACATGCGTACTTCCAAGTGGCCGGGGTGGGGCTGCTGATGGAGTAAACAAGAGTGAAATACGCAAGATGTAATTACTTAATTAGCCTCATATTTGAAAACATGTGGCTTCAAATCGGATGCCAGTGGAACATCCTGGCCCACATTCCCTCTCCTTCCCAGACCCGAGCCCATGGCGTCTTGGATCATTTCAGGGGCGTTAGTGACTGCTGCTGTCCCAGCAGATTTGCAACCACAAAAGGAGGAAGCTCTCCAGGGTCAGATTGAGAGCCAGCTTCCTCTGGTGGGAGGACACTGGACTTGGGGTCAAAGCCTCTGGTGCCATGGCATTCCTAAGAGCGGCATTATATCCCTTCATATGGACTTACTGTAATTTTCATGAGCAGCAATTTATTGCTAGCCATTTGGGGTATTTTTTCCCCAAGAATTTTCAGTATTCTAAGTATCAACACAATGACTGTCTTTGTATATTCAGCTCTGCCTACAGCTCAACCAAGTCCCTTGGGATACAGCCTTAAAATAATTACGGGGTCAAGTTTACATACATTGCCAGATTGCCCTTCAGAAAGATGTGCCAACTTAAACACCCAGTGTCAGTGTACGGAGGGCCAATTTCTCTGCTTCCTCATCTGGACTAGGTATTGTCTTGGCCAATCTATTTTAAAAAATAGCATCTTAGTATTTTAGTTTATCGTTCACTGTTGAGACTGAACTTTCCCCCTTGCGCTCTTCAACCACTTGTATCTCTTCTTTTGTAAATCACCCTCACATGACGCTGCCCACTATTCCCTGGGTCATCCAACTCGTGGTCACTTCTGTGTATGAAGGATCTCAGCCCTTTGTGATGAAGGTCACACCTACTTTTCTCAGTTGACTGTTTGCCCCGTTTTCATTTTGTGGGAATTCACTTTTGAGACCTTGACCCTCCAGGTGGAGAAGGTTCCCCCAGAAGTAGTGACCATCGGACTTCTGGGTTAAGAGATTGTCTCTCACTTATCTTAAAAAATGAGAGCTCAGCTGCAACCAGAGAGGGTCAGTGGGGAAGAGGTTCAAGGGGTCAGAGCATATCCTGTTCCTCGTTTCACAAATCATGCTGTGAATTGCCCAATTTGGAGAGATTTGGTGGTGATTCTCAGCAGCGGGACGTGCATTGCTTCACACACAAGGACAGCTGAGGATGTTTTGTTTCGTTGGGTGGTGTGTCCGGAAGTCCCGCAGTGGCCTCTGGGGCCCAGTGACGAAAGCCCTGGTCTTAGAGTGGACCGAACTAGGACAGGCCTAGCTGGGCTCTGTGTCTCTGGGAGGGGTCATTGAACTCCTCCAAGCTTTCTGTTCCTGAAAGAGGGGCTCTAAGGCTTCGTCTTTGGCTTTGTTGGGACCACTAATAGTGACTGGCCAGTGTGAAAGTGGTCCTGCCCGTGGGTGGTGATCTGAAGCTTTGAACGGACTCTCCTTCCCTGATTCTGTGGCTGGTGACTCAATGCCCTTGCCCCTTCTACAGAACAGAGTCTTTCACGGGGTGGTATGGACTGTGGCCCCACGTCCAGTGGGCTGTTGGGGTTCCCTCTGAAGAGAACTCTGGGCCAGAGGCTTCTCAGGAACCCTGCTGCTGCAAGGTGGGGGCGAGGGGCCGTCTTGTCCTCTCAGGCTGCTGGAGTGTGGCACGACTACTGGCTGGCTGTGTTACACACTCAGCCACGTCTGACTCTGCGACCCCACAGACTGGAGCCTGCCAGGCTCCTCTGTCCATGGAAGTCCAGGACGCTCAGGTGGGGGTCCTCTTGGTTCTCAACTGTGCCTTTTCAGGGTGTCCCCTCTCACGTGCTAGAAGGGGCAGGGGAGCAGTGAGGTCTCTTTTATTAGGACACAAATCCCGTCATGAGGGCACCGCCCTCATGACCTAGTCACCTCCCCCAAGTCCACCTATTAAGAACATCACCTTTGGGGGTTAGAATTCCTACATGTGAAGCTGGGGGAACACAAACATTCAGCCCATAGCAAGGACTTTCCACCTCTCCACTTTGCAATCTCCCTTCCGGCAGGACATGGCTAATCCAGCAGGGAGAACCTTGGTTACAAGTCACCATGGCCTTGTGCTAACAGTAATGGCTGAGTCATGCTGGGCACCTCCTGGGCACCAAGGCCTGTGCTCGAAGATTCAGAGACAAAGTCTCCACACATGTGTGACTGTCACCAGGAGGCCACACCAAGCTCTCCCTCCGAAGGACGTCTGGGTGGGGACTCAGAGACCCACACAGAGACACTAGTGAGCAGATACACGCGCACACACACAGAGACATGCTCATGCACATATATTCACACTCATTCATACAGACGCAGACACACACATGCACAACACACATGTACACAATACATAACACAACACACACATATACACACATTCACATTTGCAGATACACACATATGTAACATAAAACACACATATACCGCATTCACCCACACAAACACTCATACACAGACATGCTCATACACACACACATATACACACTCATTCACACAGACACACTTTCACACAAGCAGACACACACATATGCATACAACACACAGACACACACTCACACACATGCACCCACACAGCAACAACAGACACAACCCTCAAGGCCTGGGCGGGCTCCTGGCTGTCACATGTGAAGAAGGACAGACACAGGCTGAGGCCCCCTCAGAAGCAGATGGGTAGGCAGAGGATGTTTCTAGACAAATACAAACGGAACGCCTCTCCTGGGCTGGGCGCTGGGGTGACGCCGTGCAGGGCAGACCTGCAGGGTCGCGTCCTTCTAGGGCGGGGCATCTACAAGGACAACAAGCTGGAGAATCTATCTGCAGGGCTGCAGGCAGAGCCCGGCTAGCTGGAGTCAGCTCCCATCACGGGCTGTGTCAGCAGACAAGTGACAAGGATGCTGGCTGGGGCGTTAGCTCCTGGGTGGGGAGAGTCCCTGAGACTCTCAGTGAGATCTTGCCCATCCATGACTCCAAAGCTGCTGTTTTAGGTCACACTTGGTTCTCACGGAAAACAGAGCAGGAAGAGGAAGTGACAAGAGTTTCGTGGTTTCCTGCTCACCTCACCCTCTGGGTTCTTCGGGGGTGTTATCAGGGCGTATCGGTGGCAGGGGGTAAAGGATGGTTCAGTAGCCCAGTGACCCCTGCCTTGGCCGCCCCCAACCTGCTTCAGCAAAGATGATTCTTTCAAGTTCGGAGGCCCAGGAAGGCAGGGCCGTGCAGGAGAAAGCAGAGCGTGGATGGACCAGCAGGGAGCCTGGCTTCATTCAGCCCTCTGCTCTGGAACTTACTTGCTGTGTGCCTTTAGGCAAGTCACTCACCCTTACTGGGGCTCTGCTGTAACTTGAGGGAGTTGCACTGGCTGGGTTTATAGCTACTCCAGCCCTGAAGGGCTACAAATGACCCTGTAGTTACTGAGCTCACGACAGGCCCCCATCCAGGGGTCGGTGGGTGGGTGGGCTGGCCAGCCTTGCTGTGTGGCTGCTGGGTTAAGATCAAACATCTGAGCAGGAGGGTTTCTGGGGGTGATACTATTTATTTCTTTCTGAGTTTCAGGAGAAAACCTCAGAAGCAGATTTACTTCCCAGCCCCCCAGAGGTTTCTTTCCAAGGATGATATGTGCTAACCAAGACGGCGGCATCAGAGCCGAGACTTCTCTTTAAACCCTGTTCTGTAAACCTCCACGCGGACACTCCCCTTGTCTGCCGCAAAACTTGGATGGCGGCTTTAAATAGATCTCCTCAGGGCCTCAGATTTCAGCGGAGGCAAAATCCACAAACAGCCAAGGGCAAATGGGAAAATTAAATGTTTCAGAAACTTACATTTTAAAACTTATAATAAGCATGCAGCAAGCTTTATGAGACTACTCAGTGGTACTAACCAGTCTCCAGCCCTCCCAGTCCTTGGACTAAATCGACGCTGCTAATTCGCCAGCCAGCTGGCATGAACTTTGAACCATTTCTACAAAGTCTGTGGTGTAGGCTGACCCCCACTGCCTCAACCAGCCCCCACCCCAGGTGATACGAGCAGGCTTCATGGGTGGGCGTGGTGTTTTTTTGCCTGGGAGGGTCTCATGCTTGGTTTCAAGTCCAGCTGTCACTATCTTAAAAGTCTTAAGTTTTGAACAAGGGGCTCTGTGTTTTCATTTTGGACTGGGCCTTGCAAATTTTGCACAGTGTCTGAACCCAAGCATACTTTTCCTAGACAATCACTGAACTGATGGCAGTGTGTTAATATCTGGTCTAGAGCCATTTAACTTTCAGAAGGACTAAGCATTCAACTTGGGTCTTATTTGCACATGACTTAGCCTACTTACCTGTCCAGGGTCAGTGCCAAGCACAAAATAAAGAGGAGTTATTTTTGGCTCAGAGAAATAAAACCAAGTCTGTCTCACGTGTAATTCCAAATACAAATGCCCAAACATGTAAATTTGATGAGGTACCTACAAAGACCATAAGGAACTGCCAGTGTTCCAGTACTTGAATTAGATGGTATAGATCAGGGGTGAGCAACCTATGGCCCTGGGTCCGATCTGGTTTGCCACCTGTTTTGTGAATAAAGTTTTATTGAAACTTTTACCTATTGCCTAGGTCTGTTTTCAGGCTGCAATGGCAGAATTGAGTAGCTACAAGAAACTGGAGGACCAGTCTGGCCTTTTACAGAAAAAGTTTGCCAACCCTAGTCTGCTATTAGAATTTATAAATTTCTAGAATACACTGATGAACTCTCAAAAGCATAGCTCTGAAGAATAACGTTGTGCCCTTGGGACAGGAAATAATTACTTAGACATAAACCACAATTGAAAAAGATTTACTTATTTATAAATTTTATTACAGTAAAATAAAAACTTTTGCAAAGCAAAAGCCACCATTAACAAGGTTAAAACAAACTTAACTCTTTGGGGAAAAGTTCAAAATACTAAACAGAATTCAAATTATATGACGAAATCCTGAAAATCCAAGAGAAGTAGAAAAAATGGCGAAAGGGAATCATGAGGGGGGTCAGCCAGACGACCAGTGCCAGTGACGAGCCTGGACAATGACGGGGAGTCCAGGGTGGCCGTCCCTGACTGCCCGCTCTGCCTTCCTGTGGAGGGGATTCTCTCCCCCCAGGTCTTTGCATGGCTCCCCCTTTCAGCATATGGATCTTGACTCAACGTGGCTTCCCACCCCAGCCATTGGCTTGTTTGCCCTACAATCTAGCCCCTCTGTCCCCCTGCCCCGCTATAACACATCACAGGGCCCTGGGAAGGGGACTGGGAAATGCGTTTCTGGGCTGCTAGCCACTGGCTCTTGGTTATGTTCAGCTGTTGGCAGGAGCTGGCAGCAGATTGGAAGGTGGGAGAATGGAGAACCCAGGTATCTGTAGCCCCCAGGCTTCCTCTGCTTCAGGGACCATCTCATCTCCAGCAGCTGCTGCATCTATAGTCTGGATCCTGCTTCCCTCCTTGGCCTCTCCCCTGGGCTCTGGGACACCCACCTTCCCTGCTTGGCCTCTCCTCTAGGATTAGGGCTCAGTTGCTCAGCTGTATCTGACTGTTCGCAGACCCATGGACTGTAGCCTGCCAGGCTCCTCTGTCCATGGGGTTTTCAGGCAGTAAACTGTGGTGTTGGAGAAGACTCTTGAGAGTCCCTTGGACTGCAAGGAGATCCAACCAGTCCATTCTGAAGGAGATCAGCCCTGGGATTTCTTTGGAAGGAATGATGCTAAAGCTGAAACTCCAGTACTTTGGCCACCTCATGTGAAGAGTTGACTCATTGGGAAAGACTTTGATGCTGGGAGGGACTGGGGGCAAGAGGAGAAGGGGACGACCGAGGATGAGATGGCTGGATGGCATCACTGACTCAATGGATGGGACTCTGAGTGAACTCCGGGAGTTGGTGGTGGACAGGGAGGCCTGGCGTGCTGCGATTCATGGGGTCACAAAGAGTCGGACACGACTGAGCGACTGAACTGAACTGAACTGAACTGAACTGAATACTGGCGTACGTTGCCATTTCCTTCTCCAGGGGATCTTCCCGACCCAGAGATCAAACCCTATCTCCCGTGTCTCCTGCATTGGCAGGCTGATCCTTTACCCCTGGGCCACCTGGGAAGACCTAGGGTTGGTAGCAGCTGCCTGTTACTGCTAATCTCCAGGGGGCCTCACCATCCTCTTTGTTCCTGCTCTTCCTGCACCCTGTAACTGGTTCTCTATACTAAAATCCTTCTATTGAACTCCGTGGTATAGGATCTGCTTTCTCCATGGGCTTGAGGTTAAACATCTGGGATTCTGTGACTTTGCTTTGCAATAACTCTTACAATTCAGCCAATCTGGAAATAACTCAAAATTTCAAATTTCCTTGTCCAGAGTTGTCAACCCGGCTAATAAAAGCCAGAAATCACTAATTCCTTGGAGTGCTTTGTTCTGCTGGAAGCCTATTGGTCCTGGGATACAACTGCTCTCTGTTAAGCACTCAAGTGTGTGTCCTCATTAGGAAGAAGGGAGCAGAAAGGCCATCACTCAGATTCAGCAATGACCTGACAACATGGGCAGCTCACACCGTCCATTCCAAATACCAATCAGCACGTCATTACAGTGTCGGAGGCCAGCAGAGCTCGGCCAAGCTCATTGGAACCTGCCACTCTAAGCTGTCTCTAGCAACACATGGGAAGAAGGCTGGAGCCTTGGTGAACTTTAAGGCAGCTGCACACCGAGCAGTCATTTCCACGCGGGTGCACCACATGCATTAGAAAGCTTTTGAAATGGGCATTGGATACTTAATATTTAGACAGCTTCTCTCTCCCCATTGCCACTGGCTGTATCCCAGAGTCCCCTCGCTTCTGGTATAGACCACTCTCCAGCCTCCTATTGGGTCCTCTGCAGCCAGAATGCACCCCTTCTCTGCCCCATTCCCGTCCAATCCATCCTCCACACTGCCATGAGAATGGCCTTTCCAAAAGGCTCAGAGGATTGAATCACTTACCCACTTAATACCCTTAGATAATTCCCTGTAGCTTTCAGGCTAATTTCCTGGCTCCTTGGCCTGGCACTCAAGACCACTGCATGGTCTGTTCCTCCCACAGCATCTGCAGCTGTAACTTTAACCGTCCCCTCTCCGTGTGTGCTTTAAACACCGCGTTTCTTGTGGTTTCCCTGCTCTATCTGCTCAGAGTCTCATGTTCCTTCCTCCTCCTAAGTTCTAGGACCCAGAATACTCTTCCTCCCTTCTTCATATGATGCTCATAGCTTTCCCCCGCAATTTTAAAACAAAACATCCGCATTCAAGGGTTACGAAGGCTATCCTACTAAGCTTAAGAAATGAAGTCAATCGACACGACAAGGCTCTCTATGAAGTGAAGTGAAGTGAAGTCGCTCCGTCGTGTCCGACTCTTTGCGACCCCATGGAATGTAGCCTACCAGGCTCCTCCATCCATGGGGTTTTCCAGGCAATAGTACTGGAGTGGGTTGCCATTTCCTTCTCCAGGGGATCTTCCTGACCCAGGGATCGAACCCGGGTCTCCCGTGTTGTAGACAGACGCTTTCCCGTCTAAACCACCAGAGAAATCACCCCTTCCTAATCCTACTGCTCCTCCTCTCTTCTCCAGTGAATTCTGAATTCACTGTTTTAGCTTTTCTATAAAGATCTTTATAGGTTTGCCGTGAGTGTATGTACGCGTGCCTAAGCAATATGCATTGCGGTTTAGAATGTTTTAAAACTTCGTATAAATGTCCTAATCTCTGTGTTCTTCTCCAGTTTGCAGTGCGTGCCCAATACCATGATTCTGAGATGTTTCACATTAACGCAGTAGCCACAGATCAGTCATGGTCAGTACTGTACAGTATTCTAGCACGTGCGTGCACACGAGTGTGTTCACATCCATCTTCTCGTTGACGGACATTTAAGTTGATTTCTTTTTTTTCGCTATTACAAATCTTACTGCTATGAACACTGTGAAGACATCTCCTTGGGCACATGGGCAAGAGCTCCTCAAGGGCATCCTGCAGCAGAGGAATCACAAATCACAGGGTGATCACGCTTTCAGTCTCACCAGGTATTGCCAGATAATTTGCCAAATGGTTGGAGAAGTTTATGCACTCATTAATGATATTTAAAGAAAATTCCTCCAGTCTACAAGGTTGTCTAAACTTTCTAATAACACATTGTAAAGATTTTTGGCAACCAGCAAGTGTGAAATGAAATCCCTTTGTGGTTTTGATTTGACATTCCCCGATTGCAAGTGGACTGCCATCCTCCTTCTTCTGCAAAATGCCTGATGATAATTTCTGTTCATGTTTCATTTTTTCCTCTAAGGGTTTTTAAAAATATTTTGATAAATTTAAAAAATTCATTTTGGATAATACATTTTTTGTTATATGCATATATGTATTTATGAATGGACTATAAATAAAATATCTTTTCCCTGTTTGTGGTTTGCCATTTTCTGTTTATGGTA
>SJYT01079935.1:666595-709788 GCA_006410635.1 Cephalophus harveyi | reverse complement strand
CTCCATATAATCTGAGAGAGGATCCATTTTTTCCCATAATCGATTTTCCTAGCACCATTTATCTAAGAGTCAATCCTTTACTCTTATATTCAACTTTTTCCATTGAATACAAGCAATAATCATAAAATTTTTAAAAATCAGTGATCATAGACTTGCCTTATTCATCATTCTAAAAGGAACACTTTTAAATGCTCTACTGTCAAATGTGATGTTTATAGAGATTTTTAATTTATTATCTCAGAATAAGTAATGCTATCTTTTTCTAGATTTCTAAGATTTTTTTTATCATGAATGGGTGTTAAATTTTATCTAATGTCTTTTTCTGCTCTTAATGAGATTCTAATATGGTTTTTCTTTAATCTCTTAATATAGTGCTATTATTAACCTTGATAATAAAGCCAGAGGACAGTATGAGAAGGCAAATCACTGAATAACATTTCTCACCAGTTTGCATGCTTAAAAGTCCTAACAGCACACTAGCAATTTGTGTCTATCAATACCTATAAAATAATAATGATAATCATCAAGTTGGGTTTATCCTAAGAGAGTGAAGATGATTTATTAGCAAACTATAGCAATATAGCAGATTTCACTACATCACCGACTCAATGGACATGAGTTTGAGCAAACTCTGGGAGATGGTGAAGGACAGGGAAGCTAGAACAGTATCTGTAGTGCAAACTCACTGAATATTTTTTGAATGAATGGAAGTCACTGCTGTGTGGGAGATTGTTGTTCAGTCACTAAGAGAAAACTCTGGGAAACAGTGGAAGACAGGGGAGCCTGGTGTCCATGGGGTCAGCTACAGCCCACTGGGCCACAAAGAGTCAGACACTACTCAGATACTATTCTAGATGCAAAGAAATAATAGTGAACAAAACAGGCAAAATCTCCATTCTTATTGTTCAGTCACAAAGTAGTGTCCAACTCTTTGTGACCCCACGGGCTATAGAAAGCCAGGCTTCCCTGTCCATCACCAGCTCTCAGAGTTTGCTCAAACTCAAGTCCATTGAGTCGGTGATGCCATCCAACTATCTCATCCTCTGTCATTCCCTTCTCCTCCTGCCCTCATTCTTTCCCAGCATCAAGGTCTTTCCCAATGAGCTGGCTCTTTGCATCACGTGGCCAGAATATTGGAACTTCAGCTTCAGCATCAGTTCTTCCAATGAAGAGCTGGGTTGATTTCTTTTAGGATCGACTGATTTAATTGGTAGGTACAGGAAATCAAGTATAAGAGTTGAAAGACCTTTGGAAACAGATTATTAGCTGGCTGTATAGACCAAAGTTTATAAAGCCAATAGCTGACCTCTATTCAGGTTGGTAGGCTTCGGGTTGTGAGGGATGCCTCCGCTTGAGGGGTCATGATCTAGAAGGGGAGGCAGGCAGGGTTTTTTTTCCCCTTTCAAAACAGAGACCAGGCCCCTGGCAGCTGCAGCACAGAGAGGCTGGTGTGTAGAGTGAAAGGGGCCCAGGGGGCTGTGCCTCCAAACAGTCACTGCTGTAGAGTCAGGGTGAGCTGTGTCCCATGGGATGGACAGGTGTGAGTGGCCTGGGTGCTTCTTGATCCATGACCTTCGATATGGACTTGAGCAGTGACCAGACTCCACTGGCAGGTGAACCCACGGGCTCATCATCTGAGTTCCCCACTGATGGCAGGGTACGAGCCAACCCTGCTGAGACAGCCCCTGCAGACGTCACTCAGAATCCAAACCCTGCTTCCAGTTCACTCCAAGGCCCTGGGGATGTTCCCTGGGCCATCCAGTCATTTAAATTGAGGAAGCACTTGCTACCTTGTCTCAGGGAGTTGGATAGGACTAATGGGATGATTTACACCCTGAGAAGGAGAGAAATGTCCTCCCCCGAGGTGTGTCATCAAAACAGTGACAGTGTTTGGAATTAACTGGGCAGGCCCATGTTTCTTCATTTCCCAGCCGTGTGTGAGTGACATTTTCTGCCAGTCGGCTTTGCGTAGCCCTTTTAGATGGCTCAGAATGTGCTGATGTGCTGGGGCTTGGCTGATGCTTCATGAGGAAGCCGACGTTTGGAGGAGTCAGGAAAACAAGCCTCTAAATACACAAACAATGACAGTGTCTTGTTTCAGTATTTACCTACACCTTGTAAGGATGGGTTTCTAAGACGTAAAACTTGCTCATTTCTTCCAGATATGATTCAGTAAATATGATATATTGAAAATAATAGAACTCTCCTCTGCTAAAACGAAGATAAGGAAGGAAATCTTGTGTGGACATGTGGTGGGGAGGGCGAAGAGGGGTGGGATGAATTGGGAGGTTGGGATTGACATACTTACAGTGCTGTGTGTAAAACAGATAAGCTACTGGGAAGTTGAGAGTCCCTTGGACAGCAAGGAGATCCAACCAGTCCATCCTAAAGGAAATCAGTCCTGTATATTCATTGGAAGGGCTGATGCTGAGCTGAAACTCCAACACTTTGGCCACCTGATGTAAAGAACTGACTCGTTGGAAAATACCCTGATGCTGGGAAAGATTGAAGGTGGGAGGAGAAGGGGGCTACAGAAGGTGAGATGGTTGGATGGCATCACCGACTCAATGGGCATGAGTTTGAGTAAACTGTGGGAGTTGGTGATGGATGTGGAGCCTTGGCATGTTGCAGTCCGTGGGATCGCAAAGAGTCGGACACGACTGAGAAATTGAACTGAACTGAACAATGGGAAGTTGCTGTATAGCACAGGGTCTCAGCTTGGTGCCCTGTAATAACCTAGATGGATGGGAGGGCGATCCAAGAGGGAGGGGATGTACGTATACATACAGCTATCAATAATTCACTTTGCTGTACAGCAGAAACTAACACAACATTGTAAAGCAACTACACCCGCCTGCATTAAAAAAAAAACACACACGAATCTCCAACCACCATAAACAAAGAAAGTAATTGGCAACTTAGCATAGAAGCTAAGGAATTACAAATGTATAGGATCAAGCAGGTACCTTGTCAAATACTCCAGTTATGAGAGTCGCTACTTAGTCAAAGCCTGTCTTTGTGCACAAGCTTCTTTCAAGCAAGGGCTGCAGGAACCTTTTGGGGCCACAGGGATGCTGGGATAAAAGCCTTTGTCAGCACATCAATGCACTCGGATCCCTTGGCAGGAGGTGGCTTCATTGCTCATCTTGTGGCGGGCAGGTCACTGTTCCTCTCCACCCTGGCTCTGGGGTGACCCCTGGGGCTCTGACCTCCCTGAGCTTGGCTGGTGAAGCAGCAGGTGAACAACAAATTCATAATAAGAGGCAGTTTTCCTGAAAAATTATGAAAGAGAGCCTATGCCTTCCCCATTTCTTACTTTTTCTAAGTTTTTTCCTTGCAACCACCATTAACTGATCTCTTTAGGAGGCTTGCAAGCCTTTTTTTTTTGCTTGCATTTAGTCAGAGCTTTTGATTCCTTAAAGAGCTTTATAAAATAGGTTTTATGTGCAACAGTCAAACAAAGAAAACTCCATCCTTCTATGCAGAGTCAGGATTTTACCTTCACACACCCAGAGGGCTAGACATGCCTGTGTATCCATAGCTGACCACTTCCAAATCAGTTATTATCTTTGACCTTCCCTGTCCTTCAGCTGGGTCTCCTGATCAGGAAGACACCGTTACTCCGCAGCTCTGATGGGGAAACCAAGGCCCTGAGAATTTGGGGGTACATCTAGCCCCGCTCTCTCTTTTCCATACTCACTGCTCTGAGGTCAGACACCACCCTCTTACCGTGTCGCACTGGGAATCCACAGGGATCCTATAGCTGGCCTTAGCACGGTCAGCTTTATCTGTCTCAGTCTCTCTGTGGCCCAGGACAGCCGAGGCGGGTGTTCTCAAGGCTGCTGACAGCGCATGCGCCCTCCACCGCAGCAGACAGAAGTCTGTGCTGTAACCAGCCTGGGGAGGCAGAAAGCAGAGGCTGGGTCTCAAGTTGCACACAGAGCCTCAGTGGTCTGCACCAGCTACACATCGAGTAAGGGGCTCAGTAAATGGCACAAACTTACATGTAAGCAAATGCAAAAGAGAAATCTAAAAATGGAACGAGGTTCTCAAGGTTTCCCTGGCTGGTTGGGAGCAGAGCTGAGGGGAGAGGCCAGGCCCCCAGTTCCTCCCTCAGGACCCTTCCTGTCTCCTTGTGATATAACTGCAAGTTCTGCCATCATGCCTTTCTTTTCACAGAAGCTGTTGTTGTTCAGTCAGTCACCACGTCATGTCCAACTGTTTGCAACCCCTTGGACTGCAGCACACCAGCTTCCCTGTCCTCCACCATCTCCCGGAATTTGCTCAGACTCGTGTCCATTGATTCAGTGATGCCATCCAACTGTCTCATTCTCTGTTGCCCCCTTTCATGGAAGAGTATTTGTCAAATATGTGCTTTCTTTATTTTGCTTTTAAAGCCCCAGGGGTAGAATCCAAATGCTTCTTTACAGTCATCAGTTTACAATAGGGTATTAAAGAGTGATTGCAGGCAGACCTCTTTTTATTGTGCTCCACAGATATTGCATTTTTTTTTCCCATAAATTGAAGGTTGTGGCAACCCTGGGTCGAGCAAGTCTGTTGACGCCATTTTTCCATTTTCACATTTTTATAATTCTTGAAATATTTCAAAGCCCCCACCAGCAAAAAGATGAGGATTTTCTGAAGGCTCAGATGATGGCTGGCAATTTTTAGCAATAAAGTATTTTTAAATTAAGATACGTATGTTAGGTGATTTTTTAGACATACGCTATTGTACACTTAATACCCTATAGTGTATTGTGAACATCTCTATGCAATAAGAAATCAAAAAAAAAATTTACGCGACTTTCTTCTCTGTGGCATTTACTTTATCATGGTGGTCTGGAATCGAATGGGCAATGTCTAAATCTATACCGCTGAGATGATGACGTTCCAGGGGAAGGGCCAAGGACCCACCTTAGAATTGTCTTTACCTGTGGCTGGGCCTAGGAAATGCCCAAGTTTGGGTTGAAGGAGTCTCTCCTCTCACAAAAAGGCTCCCCATTTGGCTACCTGGAAGGTAACTCATCCTGTAACCAGACCCTCCCTGGGACGCCTGGCACCCGATCCCTGGGCCCTCGTGACTTCAACAGCCTTGGCAGGTCTGCAGTGCTGGTGGCTGGGGTGGGGGGGGGGTCACCAGTTTGCCCCCAGCAGTCAGCCTCACTCCCTGCCTGGAGATCCAGTGCTCATACCTGCGGGTAATCATGGCCCTGTCATCTGTCTTCCCAGCCTGGCTCCATCCAGGTAATTCTTATTGGAACAATGCTTTTGTTCTTTTTTCTGAGATGACAAATGGTGGAATTAAACTGACTGATGGGGTGGAAGCTTACAAATGTTGAAAATATGTAAAAATATTCCAGGAAGTTTAAATGGTGCCTTCTTTTCAAGACCAAGCCAGCGGAGTAGGGGTCATCAACATACGTACAGTGGATGAATGGAACTATCTGCCCCTTGAGCCACGTGGGGCAGGAGAAAAGATCACAAGGCTGGTGAATTTCAAATTCTCTCTTTTAGCTTGTTCTTGCTGTAAGAAAAGGGCATGTGCCCATGTTAATGTTTCATATCTAGGAATTTCCAAGTTCCTGCCTGAGGCTAACTAGAAATATCTTCAGTGACTCTGAAGAGATTTGGCAATGTAACAGCAGAAAAAAAAAAAAAAGGAATAGCTTCTGCCAGAGGGTCTGCAGGGAAGTCCCAAGATGCTGAGTGAAATGCTACCAATGATGTTATTTCAAAAGACGTTTTTCCTTATTTAATTTTTTGAGCTATAATATTTCCATCCATATCTTTTTTCTTCATTTGCTCCTGACTTCCCGGCTGCCCACTCTTCTCCTTATTTCCTTCCTGTTTATGGGTTCGTTTCAGTCCTCCAGGGATTAAACAGCATAGAGGATTTTGGCTTGTGACCTGAAATCCAGGAAACACAAGGAGGCTGGGAGAGGTGTGAAAGGGAAACCAGGAGGCCAAAGAGGGGAAGGAGAAGAGGGAGGGGTCCCCAGTCCTCCTGATGCTGGTCCCCTGGGGCCTCCCCCTGCAGCTGTATCAGCCCCCCACCCCCAAACAGCGTGGCAGTACTTGGGAGAGTGCTGCTGGCCCGCCTTGTGATGTGCTGGCTACGAGCCCTGGGTAACTGTTCAGAGTCATGCAGCTTTTCCCCGCCCTAAGGTGATGGCGTGCTCTGCCCTCCTGGGCGGGAGATGGGGGAGTGGCGGGGGTGGCCTCAGCTTCCCTGCTCAGCGCTCCAGGTTTTAGCCCCAGCCTGGAGCTTGCCTTGAGCTGCCGCCTTCTTGGCTGGAACCTGATCAATGTCTTGGCAACCCTTCGGTCTTCCCCACTGCCCCTGGCCAGCCCAGCCCTAGCCTGGGTTCCCACTTGCTGAGGCCAAGAGGTCCCCTTCTCAGCAGAGTTGTTTTCCCAAGTCCCTTAAATGTCCCTTTGACCCCAGTAGCCCAGTCTAGGATTCTGAGGTCCCTGGGCATCTCAAACCCAGGTCTGTTGTAGGTGCGGAGTAAGGGGAGAGGGGTGGCGGGGGGCGGCTGTAAAGTCCTCTTTTGCTCCATCCTTCCACTTCAAGGGAAGAAGCTCCCCAGTGCCCCCAGCTTACCCCCAGGATGTGAGGAGAGAGCAGACAGCTCTCAAGCGTTCTGCAGAGAAGGGAGGAGCCCAGTGCATGGTGGGCTTGCTCACCGACCTTGCTTGGCAGCTTTGGGGCGGGGGAGTGGAACAGCATCAGGGCCTGCCACTCCTGTGTATGCATGTGACAGGTCCCTAACCTCGCTGGGCTCAGAGGGCACATCTGTAAACCACGACGGGGCTGACAACCGGCTTCTCAAGGCTGCTGGAAGGCCCCGCTGGATGCTGCAGCCCTGCGTTAAGCTCCCAGACAGAGAGAACCAGCCCCACTTCCCCTCCGGGATCCTCGGAATCAGGCAGTCTAGTTACAAACAGGTCCCCCTTTGGAGATCAAGGAAGATGGTTTAAAAGCAGAGAGCAGGGACCCAGAAATGTGGCCTGGCCCCCCCCCCGCCCCCCGAGAAAACAGAGGCAGGGCCCTTGAGTGCAGTCTGCTCCTCTATGACGGTTGTCTCCTTCACTCCTTGTTCCCTGGGCACAAAGGGGTCCCCGGGGTGCCCTGGGGTCCCCAGGCACAAAGGCCTGGATCCCAGTGGCGTGCCCTTCTTTCTTTAGTGATGAAAGGAACAGATGAGAGCGGATGTAGCTCCTTCGAGGAAGCAGATACCAAAGGCCTGGGTGCTTCTGGAAACACCTCAGAAGCATTTGCAGGGGAAATCAAAGCTGCAGCAAGATTCATAATTGGAAACCCCTTTATTACATTAATTATCCCTCTTGGAGACCAGAGCAGGGCTTCCCAGGAAGCTTTTAACATCCTGCATTATGGCCGTGGGCGTCTGAGGGCTGCGTGTGGAGCGCATGGGCCTTGTCAATTATACATGGCCCCGCGGGCAGGCGGGGTGGCAGGCTCTTCTGGGAGTGGTGGGGCTGGACCATGATCCGCTCAGCTGGGAGAGTGAGCAGAATGTGGCTCATCTCCAGGCTGCCCTCTGGGCCATGCCTCCCCTGTGGAGTGAGGTGTGACTGAAGAGAAAAATCTCTCCAGTGATGCAGGTTAACAGGGAAAAGAATTGTTGGGAAATTTGTGCAAAATGGGACTTTTTCTTAAAGACTATTTTTTTTTTAATGTGGAATATATTTAAAGTCTTTAATTTGTTACAGTATCGTTTCTGTTTTATGTTCTGTATTTTGGGGCATGAGGCATGTGAGATCTTAGCTGCCCGTCCAGGGATTGAACCTGCGCCTCCTGCCTTGGAAGATGAAGTCCTAACCACTGGACCACCAAGTAGTTAGTTCAGTTGTTCAGGCGTGTCTGATTCTTTGCGACCTGATGAATCGCAGCACGCCAGGCCTCCCTGTCTATCACCAACTCCCAGAGTTTACCCAAACTCATGTCCATCGAGTCGGTGATGCCATCCAACCATCTCATCCTCTGTCGTCTGCTTCTCCTCCTGCCTTCAATCTTTCCCAGCATCAGGGTCTTTTCAAATGAGTCAGTTCTTCGCATCAGGTGGCCAAAGGATTGGAGTTTCAGCTTCAGCATCAGTCCTTCCAATGAGCACCCAGGGCTGATCTCCTTTAGGATGGACTGGTTGGATCTCCTTGCAGTCCAAGGGACTCTCAAGAGTCTTCTCCAACACCACAGTTCAAAAGCATCAGTTCTTCAGTGCTCAGCTTTCTTTATAGTCCAACTCTTATAACCATACATGACTACTGGAAAAACTGTAGCTTTGACTAGACAGAACTTTGTTGGCAGTGTAATGTCTCTGCTTTTTAATATGCTGTCTAGGTTGATCATAGCTTTCCTTCCAAGGAGCAAACATCTTTTAACTTCATGGCTGCAGTCACCATCTGCAGTGATTTTGGAGCTCCCCAAAATAAAGTTTCTCACTGTTTCCCCATCTATTTTCTGTGAAGTGATGAGACCGGATGCCATAATCTTAGTTTTCTGTAAGTTGAGTTTTCAGACAACTTTTTCACTCTCCTTTTCACTTTCATCAAGAGGTTCTTCAGTTCTTTGCTTTCTGCCATAAGGGTGGTGTCATCTGCATATCTGAGGTTATTGATATTTCTCCCAGGACCACCAGGGAAGTCCCCCAGATGGGGCTTGCTAACATGTGAAAGTGGAAGAGGAAGTGCTTGTTTCTCCCACGTATGGGCCCTGCGGTTTGGATGTTTGGGAGGCTCGTGCTGAAAAAGCCTAGGAGAGAGTCTAACCCACACCCTCAACTGACTGATGGGGATGCAGAGAAGGGGATATGACTGAACCAGGGTCACACAATGGTGGAAGGAAGATGAAATGTGGTGAAACCCCTTGGGGGTGCCCCGAGGGGCTGCTTGGGAAATGTGGGGTGAGACCACGGCCCCTTCTGGGTTTTGTGGCTTCACAGAGCTGGGAGCTGCTGCCCCCTCCCAAACAGACCTTTCATGGCAGCCAGGATCCCAGGCCTTGCCTCCTGCTTCCACCCCTCAGCTGTGATGCTTAGGCTGGCCCTGTGGGGCCATCCCTCTCTGCCCTTGCTGGGGCCACTGGGGTCAGCGAGCCTAGGAGTGCCTCAAACTACTGCTGGTCAAATCCAGAGACACCAGAGCCCTGCCAGGTGAGGGGACAGGATGGTGGCTACAGCCAAACAGAGAAGAGGACCACATGGTTTGGAAGAGCCGACAGCTGGTCAGGGCTGAGTGAGAAGACGCAGGGGGCAGGGTGGCTAGGAATCTCTCAGGGGTCCCACAGGGACTGGGGCAGACAGTCATTCCAGGGGTGGAGCAGGGTGGGGATGGGGTGGTGTTTGCCCAGGGAAGTGTCCTCTGTGGTCTGCTGAATATGCACTGTGCATACTGGAGAAGCCATTCAAAGCCTCAACATTTATCTCTGCAGGCGGCTGGGCTGCTGGATGGCTTCCTGGGATGAGGCTCTGGGGAAGGCGAGGGAGGTGGTCACTTACCTGAAAGCTCTGATAGCCTGTCCTGGCAGAGGAGAAAGAGTCCTTGGCCCAGGGTGCCCCGGATTTCACTGTCAGGGCCCCAGGGAAGGCTGGTGAGCTTGTGACAGGGAGTGTGTGCCACCTAGCAGAACAGTGGGGCAAGAATGCTCTTAGCTCCGAGGTGGGTGGCCGCTGAGGCACCTGCAGTTCACCTCTGCTGAGGTGCCAGGTTCAAGGGCTCTGGGATAGGAAGGCTCAAAGCCTTTAGAAAGGGAGCAAGATGGAAATTTCTAAAAATAGGAGCCCTGGAATACAGCAGCAGAGGGGCTTTGCTCTTGCTTGGATATGGGTCTCGAGAGTGAGGGTTAGGGGACTCTTTGGCAACTGGTGGGGGGCAACTTTGGTCTCTCCCAGGACCACCGAACTGTAGCAGTGGGAAATGTAGGGGGTGGGCTGGGTTCTGCCACTTGCCAGCTATAATGGACTGAAAGTTTGTGCCACCCTCCCCACCAGTTCCTATGCTGAAGTCCTTTTCCCTAAGGTAATATTTGGAGATGGGGCCTTTGGGAGGCAATTAGAGTCAGATGAGGGTGGGGCCCCCACAATGGGGTTAGTGTCCTTATAAGCAGGGACACTAGAGAGATGCTCACTCTCTGTCGTATGAGGAGGCAGAGAGAAGGTGGTCCTCTGCAAGTCAGGAAGAGTTCTCACCAGAAGCCCCGCCTGTGAGCAGATGTCTAAGCTGCCAGGATGTGGAATTTTATTACAACAGCCCGAGGAGACTAATGCACAAGCCACACGATGGTCTCTGAACTGCCCTGAGTCGTAGACAACATATTTTGGAGAGGAAGATAAAGCATGTGTTTATGTTTGGGTCTGCTCAGAACACCACACCCCTTTCTCTGGGGGAACCTTCTCTCCAGTCATGGGGCTCCCGGGGTACAGCTGAACAAATGCTGTTCTTAGGAGAACTGATGGCATCTGAGAGCACTTGGCAGTGTTGGCCGTAGAGAAGGCATGGGGTGTACACCCTTTCCCCACTGTTCCCTCCCCATCCACCACCACAAGGGACCTGGGGCCAGAGGCAGGGCTAGACCCTGTGCCCAGCGGGCACTGGGCAGATAAAAAGTGGTGGAGGGGAAGAGCTTTGAAGAGCTGGGATTTGCATCCAATTCACCCCCCCAGGCTGCCTCTGGGCCTCCATCAGGTTCCTCATCCTTCACCAGAGGGAAGACGAGGAGGTCTCAGGCTTCTTCTGAGGCTCTGAACCCCTGATGAGTGGCATCCAGGGCGCTGGCTGGCTGTGTGTGTGAGGATGGAGGCGGCACCCTCAGGGACCTCGGTAGAGGTCTGGGGTGTGGGCACTGCCAACTAGCTCCCTCTGGGGAAGAAGCTTTCTGTGAGGGCATGAAGCTCAGCAGCCAAAGGAAGACCAGGGTTCGGCAGCTAAGAGGCCACACAGCCAAACTCCAAGTGGGAATAGATTTAGCATCTGGCAAGAATACCATATTAAGAGGTAATTTTTCATCTGTTATGAATCCATTAGGAAATTAAAAATCTAGGCTGTGACTTTAAAATATGGAATGGGATTTTCTTCAGAGCCCCTGAAGGTAAGATTTTTTTTTTCCCTTAATAAATGCTGAAATCCAATGAATCTAAATCCCCCGGCCGAGGATAATGCTCCCAGAGGCGGCAGCCGCTCTGTAACCATTTGCTGACTTAGGGCCAGGACCATATTTTCAGAAATATTAACATAAACTCTGGCAGTTTGGCAGTCTTTGCCCTGGGCTGGACCTGGAGCGGTACTCACAAGTGTCAGGAGACACCGACTAGTTGCCAGGACCCGCCAGGCGCTGAGCTGTGGACCGTGGAGGCGGGAGGGGCTTACTCCCAGGTGGCTGAGGTCAGATCAGACCCCGCAGCTCAGGGCTGGTTCTGGAGACAGGAGGGAATCAATGTGCAAAGGCGCGTGTCAACCAGGGCAGGTCAGAGTTCAACGGGGACTGGTTAGTCTTCAACTAGGGAAGTTACTGTCCAACCAGGTCAAGTTCTTGCAGAGTCAGGGAAATCAGTGTACAATTAGCTCGTCACTGTACAACCAGGTTAAGTTCGTTTTTGACAAGAGCTAGTTAGTATACTCCAAGGTCAAGCCAGTATATAACCAAGACTTCAGCGCACCATCAGGGAACGTGAATGGACTGCATGAAAGTGTTTTTAATACTCCACCGATCTGGAAATCAGACTTGGAGCAAATTGGGGTCTAGAATCTGATGTCTGAGCTGGGAGTGAGGATGGGGAAGGCCTGCAGGGGAGGCTCTGGGTCTTCACGCCTGTGGCTCATCCCTCACCTGGGCTTCCAGTGATGCCCAGGTTGGAGCAGGAGTGAGTCTCCCAGCCAGAGCCGGCAGGTCGGACGGCAGCCAGAGGGTCAGAGCGAGGACACCGCGGAGGTGCGAAGCCTGGGGCCTGAGAGCCACAGACTGCTGCGGATGAAGCAGACCTCTCTGCAGGCACTAGCGCTCATGTGATGATCTTAAATCACGACTGATGTCAGAATGCAAGAAGCCTATAAAACTTTTATCTAGGTTTTTGACCAAAGTGGTTGAAATTTTAAAACCTCATGTCCTGAGGGTGAATCTTACTGACCTGGGATACTTGATTTAGTTTGACGCACATCCTCCAGCCGTGCTGGAAGAGCGTGTCAATGTGTGTGTAGTATGTATGTATGTATATAATTTGCGTGTACGTGTCTGGTTCTTATAAAACTTTTATCTAGGTTTTTGACCAAAGTGGTTGAAATTTTAAAACCTCATGTCCTGAGGGTGAATCTTACTGACCTGGGATACTTGATTTAGTTTGACGCACATCCTCCAGCCGTGCTGGAAGAGCGTGTCAATGTGTGTGTAGTATGTATGTATGTATGTAATTTGCGTGTATGTGTCTGGTTCGTGTTTGGTGTTTGAGGGAGTGTAGCATTTTTGTGTTTCTGTGTACTGAATAAGTGGAAAAGAGATGCCAGCAAGGGAGCTAGATACCCAGACAGTGCTCTAAAGAGAAGGGGAGTGTGGCTGGCTCCAGGTGGGCTAGGGCATTGGAGGTGGAAAACACATAGGCAAATGGACATACTGTTTTGATCGCAGATGAGGTAACACTTTTCTCAAAACACGTTTGTACAACTTGGTTGCAAGGTTTAAGCTGAGTCGTTTGGGTGTCACGTGACTTCTTACTGTAGCTGACTGGACCAGGATGGTAGCGAACTAAGGCTACTGACTAATTAAATTATTTCCCCAGGGAAATGGAAAGACAGTGTCAGCCCATGAGGGTCAGCCTTCCCTGCCCATCCCACGTCCTGGTGCTTCACAGCTGTGGGCAGCCAGCAGGGCTCCCCAGGGGGTGCCAGTAGTAGAGAACCCACCTGCCAATGCAGGAGACGCAAGAGACCCAGTTTTGATCCCTGGGTCGGGAAGACCCTCTGGAGGACATGGCAACCCACTCCAGTGTTCTTGTCTGGAGAATCCCATGGACAGAGGAGCCTGGCGGGCTACAGTCCATAGGGTCGCAAAGAGCTGGACGTGACTGAGGTGACTTAGCACGCACACAGGCACCTGATATCTACTAACCGAAGGACTAGGCCAGGCAACCCAGAGGCTACTCAGTGTGTCGTGGCCATTAAAACTGCAAGGTCACAGGTACTCCGGCAGATGGCAAACGAGAAGACAGAGACGTGGAGAGGGTTGAGACCACGGGGCTCAGGGAAGAGGGTCAGAGACAGAGATGGAGAGGAAAGAGATAGATGCACAGAGAGACAGAGAGACTTTGAATTCCTGAATTCCGCAGCCCCCTGTCCAAGCTCTCTGTGCAGGTCCTGCTGTTAACCACGGCAATGGCAGGGCTAGGGTTAGGATTCAGGATCCCAGGACTTTCTCTCCTGATCAGCAGTTCTCTACCCTTGCATCTTTTTTCCAATCAGACCCCAGGCTCGGGACTTCCCTGGGGGTCCAGTGGCTAAGACTGTCCTCCCAATGCAGGGGACCGGGGTTCAATCCCCGGTCAAGGGACTAGATCCCACACGCCACAACTAAAGATCCCGTGTGTCACAAGCTAAAACCTGGTGCAGACAAAATGCAAACAATACCCGAGTCTCCTCCAGGAGAGGAACGGAAACCAGCTTTCCCGAGGGAACATTCTGGAGTTCCTGGGTGTCTCGTGTCTTCCTAGCATCTCTCTAACCTGGACTCTGGCTTCCCGTTCCGGGGGTGCCCGCTTTGCCTAGAGAACTCCCAGGCACCAGAAAGCACCCCAGGCTGCCACAACCTTGGTTCCATCCGCATCCATGAATGGAGATCATTCCACAGGTGGTACACACACACCCCCACACAAAGCCACACTCCCTGCCCCCCACCCCATTTCCTGTTTTGCTTTGCTGTCAAGCCTGCCTGCTCCCAAGCCACCTCCTCTTCACCCCAGCAGCATCTTAAACACAAGGTTTCTGAACGATTGCGCGCTTCTCCAGCAGAGTTCCAGTCCCCACTCATTTCCTCCTATTGTTCAAAGAGGATGCATTTGATGCTGTGTGTGTGTGTGTGTGTGTGTGTGTGTGTGTAACCATGTGGCCTCGGTGTGTAGCCATAACCGAGGGAATGGCTGCAAAATGCTCTGTTGGTCAGGTTTATCAGTAAGGGGGAGATGAATGTGAATTCTAATTCCTGGGGCAGAAGCGAGGAGAGGAGTCCCTCCTATATGCCTGTCTTCTAGGTAATTTTAATGCACTGACCGAGTGTTTGCAGCATGCCCACCTCCCCAGCCCCTCACCAGCCACTGAGCAATGCTTGGGGAATAAAAAAGGAAAGAAAAATAAGACCTGCATTCATGTCCTGGGGAAGCTGAAGATTGGCAGGTGGTGAGGGGTCAGGGGGAGCGGGGAGAGCAGCCATCATCCGTGGCGCTCTCGCTGGGTTGTCTAGGACTGTGCCTGTATAAGCTTTCGTTTCCCTGTCAGTCGAGAGGCAGCTTCCATTCTGTAGATGAGGAAGTCGAAGCTCAAAGAGGAAGTGACACAGCTATTAAGCGGGGAAGCCAAGATCAGGGCCCAGGTCTGCCGTGGCTGGGTCACCAGGCCAGGCTGCCTTTAGAAATAAACAAAACCAGCAAAAGAAACATTCGTAGGCCAGGAGCGGCGTGGGTGCCTGCTGGTGGGCCTGTGGGTTTGCAGAAGGGGTCCGGGAGGAGCCAGGAGTGGAGGAGACAAGGCTCCCAGGCCCGGGAAGCCCTCCGCCAGACGAAGTGGCTGGTCCCGTGCTCCAGAAGGGACCCTGGGTGCCCGAGTTGGCTACGATGCTCATCCCGACTGGGGGCTCCGAGGAGGCAGGCTCCACGCAGGGATCCAGGAGGCTGAGGAGGACCAGCCCTGCCCCTGCTGCTGGCACACCTGCCCTCTCCTCTCTCCCTGACCCCCCTTCTCGCCCCCTTCCACCCCTTCCCCTTCTCTTCAGGCAAAGCGGGTGGGGTGCCCTGTGAGGCTGCGTCCCTCTGTGTCTGGGACGAGCCGAGATGGGAATCTGTTTCCTCAGGAGCAGGAAATTGCTGATTTTACAATGCACCAACAAGAAAGTCACCTTTCTCCATTTTGCAGGGCCCGGTCTTGATCATAGGCTCCCCTGGGGAAGGGAGATGACTCTCTGCCGCCCTTGGAGCAGCGGTGCGCCAGGGTGGTCTCACCCCACTGATGGGAAAGGATGAGGACCCAGGAGGACAGGGCCCCAATCTCGGGCCACAGCTCAGTCACCAGGAGGCAGGATGTCAACCCTCTCCGGGTGCTGCACGCTGGTCCCCGCGTCTGAGGCCACCAGCCCGGCATCAAAGCCTGCCTGGCCCCGTGCGGCCTGGGGAGCTGTGTTTCAGCTCAGATTCTGAGATGAACCCTCAGTGTGCCCTGGACCAATTGCTCTGCTCTCTCCTCCCGATCTCGGTGTCCCTATCTGTTCAGCGGGGCTGGAGGACGAGACAGCAACCAAACATTATCCCTGACCTGGGATCGAACCTGCTCCCTTGGCAGAGAGCGCACCGAGTCCTAACCACTGGACTGCCAGGGAATTCCCTACCAGGGAGCTTTAAACACACAACCGAGGCCCAGACCCAGGCCCTGAGATTCTGATGTAATTTGTTTGAATGACTCGATTATTCCTGCCTTGAAAAATCTCTGCCAGCGGATCTGAAGTCACAACCAAGCTGGAAAACTGAGGCCTAGCTGAAGGCAGGGGTTCTCCTCGGGGTCTCCCCTGGGGGACGGGGCTTGGCCTTGGGAAGGAGAAACAAGTTATTTGAAAGCCAGAACTGTTTTCACCTCTGATGCTCCTATTTATTGGTCCTTCAAATCAACAAATTTATAGGTAACTTTATTGAGATACTTGCTGAAGCTTTCATAAAATTACAGATGAGAGTAAGGGCAGTGAGGATTATGCTACCCCACACAGCAGCCCCTAGACACACGTGGTGATTTAAATGGTTAAAATGAAGTAAAATAAAAATTTCACTTCCTCAGTGTTCAATACCCCCACGAGACCAGTGACAATGGGAGGGGACAGCCCGGGTACAGGCCGCATCTCTCATCACAGAGAATTCTGCTGGGTGGGCTGATCTAGCAGAGACTAGACCACAGTCCGGCCTTGCCGTCCTACAGAGGGGGACACTGAGGCCAGGGCCTGCTGCGGTGACATGTCTTGCTGAAGGCCTTGGGGCGGAGTGAGGCTCAGGGCCTGGGATGCTGACATCCTGTCCTGTATCCTCCACTCGAGGAGGACTGGGGAAAGAGTTCAGACTTTGGATACTGGAGCTTTCCTAAGCCACATGTTTTCTTTCTCACTATCTGCCTTTCCACCCCAGCCCTCCCCCCGCCCCACGCCACCAACTCCCCGAAAATGCCATGCTGGTGTCAAATCTCCTCTGCCAGCGCATGGCACACACCGGGTGCCCAAATAATTACTGTCTGCATAAAAGAAGATCAGGAAGGTGGCTGGAACCCTGCAGAGAGCAGAAAAGGGGCTGCGGGAGAAATCTTCTAAGAAGCAGGTTGGGAGGGGCGGGATGACAGGGAAGGGCCGGGGCTGTTGGGGGAGAACCAGGCCAAGAGGGGGACAGGCGACCCCTCAGGAGGAGGGTGACCATGGGTGCCTAATGCCGCCGAAGGGCCAAAATAGGGACAAAGGGTGGGGAGATATCGGGGCCCACACAGTGGCCGGGCGCTAGTGGGGCCAAGGCTATTGGCTGCCTCCTTGCAGCCATGTTTGCTTGGACCTTGGTCAGCGCCTGGCTGCATCCTGTCTTCCAGGACCTTCTGTGTCCAGAGGACTTCCGAGTTCACAGAGGCGGGCACAGACCGGCTGCTGAAGGACCCTCATCCCCACTGTGCAGGTTACTGGACGAGGGGCCTCCACTGCAGCCTCTTTCTCTGTGCGCCTGGGTCTGAGACAGGGGAGGGCACGGCCTTGTTCCCAAGCTGGAGCCTCGCCAGTCAGTGCCCCCCAGCTGATGTTACATCCCAGAGGTTCCTTCTGAAGTCGCCAATGCAGAGCAGAGTGGAAAAAATGGATCTTCCTCTTTTCCATCCCCCAGCTCTCAGCCCAGAAGCATCTTTACAGAAGGGTGTTGATTTTATCAAGCATGGATGGGAACCAAGTCTGTTAACAGAAGGCAAGCCTGAACTGAGCTTTCAGGAACCAGGGGCCCCCCCACCCCGCTTCCCGAAGCCTCCATATCCTAGACTTCAGGCTGAAAGAAAATTCAAATGCAAGGTGTCTTTAGGATAACATCGAGCAGTTTTTTAAAAATGCTATTTCATTTTCTATTCTTTTTTAAAATTCTCTGTGGAACATATGACTAATAGGTTTTTTTTCTTTCTTTTTTTTTTTTAGCATTCAGGGGGCCAAGCTAAGGGTAATTAGAGCAGTCACTAAAAATATTCCACCCCAGTACTCTGAAAGTGATGTACTAAAGGTGATCAAATTAGCAATGGGTGCAGAGTTCCCATCAGAAAGAGAGAGAAACATGCAGCCTTTGCCTCGCTGTGCTCCAGTCTGTGAGTTGGGGTTCAGGAAACAATGTGGGCAGGAAGGTGCCCCATCCCAGCAACACGGCTGAGGTGTTGCAAAACATGTGGTATCTTTTACATCCCTAGGGGTAGCTGGGAAGGGAGGCGGGATAGCTTTCTGAGAAGCACGCCCTTTCCACTCCTAGGAAAATCGCAGAAGTGCTCAGCTCATGGACTGGGGGACAGACGGCCACCCCATCGCCTGTCTCCGTGGACGGCCTTGCACCTGCTTCAAGCAGAGAATCAGAGCACCCTAAGAGGCTGTCCACGAGCTCCCCGCCCACCTGCCCGTTTGCTTTCAGAGTCTTCATCTTCTCTCCTTGCACGCTGGACTGACCACCCACATCCAGCCCTTGGGTGCTGGATCCCGTCGCCTCTCTCCTGCTCTGAAGACGCTACTCGAGCAAGTTCCCATCCTCCTCGCCCACGTCAGGTCTTCCTTTCTCTATGGGTTCACCCCCATCCACATTCTTCCACCTCTGCTTCTCTCTCCTCTTGTGACCCCACTTTCACTCCACCTGCCACCCCCTTCTCCTCCTTCCTTTTGTAGCCTAGGTCCTGGAGAACACCGCCTCCTCGCACTGTCTCCAACTTCTCTCTGCCAAACCCCTCCTTTTCCCCTCCCTGCCTTAGTTTTTCTCCTTATACCTGTCTTGCTATAGAACCTTACTCGTTTCTCTGGTGCCGGCTGCCTCCCTAGAATTAATCTCCCTGAAGGTAGGGATTGGGTCTACTTTATTCATGGCTGTCATCTGATGATCTAGAGCAGTGCTGGTCTACAGCAAGGGCTAGATAAATATTTTTTAAAATAAATGAATGGAGGAATTCACAGATGACAAAGCACGTCCATGTACACTGGTGAGTTATCTCCATGGATTTTCACAAACCCCCTGAGGCTGGTCTCGGTCTGCCTCATTTTGCGAAGAGGAGACGGAAGCGTGAGGGTTGGCTAGCTGTCCCCAGGATGTGGGGCAGGACGGAGCTGGGTCCAGTTCAGGTCTCCAGTGCCAGTTTAGTGCTCTCTGCTCTACACCATTGGGTTTCCGCGGTGGCTCAGTGGTAAAGAATCCACCTGCAATGCACAGGAGTTGCAGGAGATGCAGGTTCGATCCCTGGGTTGGGAAGATCACCTAGAGGAGGGCATGCAGCTCACTCCAGGCAAGAGCCTGGAGAATCCCATGGACAGAGGAACCTGGTGGGCTACAGTCCATAGGGTTGCAAAGAATCGGACATGACTGAAGCAACTTAGCACTCACACATGTATGCTTTACCCAACGGCTGCCTCTGGCAAAGGGCTCCCCTTCTGTGTCTCTAGGGTCCTAGATGAGAGCCACACGCTCTGCAGATGGAAGCCAGGACCAAGCTGCAGACGACCTGCATTAACCCCATCACCTCCTGCCTCAGAGCTTCCCTCCCTCTGTCTAGGACTGACCTCCCCTTGCCTCCCAAACCTCCCTAGTTCAGCAAAACATCGACTGCGTGGTGCGTTGGTTAAGATACTACATTTGGGGGTGTAATTATTTCAAAGGCAATTAGGTATTCGATATTTCTTATTCTGGCTTCCAGGAGGAATTAATAGGAAACCTTTCAATCAGGAACAACTGCAAAATAATTTCTGGCCCCAAAGATAATCAATATTACCCAGCAGAACATTCTATGAGCTTCAGGAGGCTATTCATTTCTGGTACTTTCAAAACCGGAGGGCAAAGTGTTATTTCCATCTTCATCAGAAGGCTCCTTCATGTAGAGTGTTTAAGAAGACACTGACATCTATATGGCTTTTTCTGACCATTCATCTCCATGTCACCCTCCAGGGTACAGGCATAAAACTCTCCCCAGCGGATGGTGAATGATGTTCATGTTATTAGGAACACGAGTCGCTATTTTGCCCTGAGCTTTCCCACCAGACTTTCTAGGGCCTGCAATGGGATATGAGACTTCCAACCGTCTGCTAGGTGGTATGTCCTAGAAGCCCCCCTGAGCCCACAGAGCTGGCATCTTCCCAGAAGCGCCTCTGGAGGGCCGGTGGCATCTTCCCTCCCCATCCTGCGATGCAGGCAATTCCAGGGCGGCCCTCTCTCTTAGTCTTCCCGCCGTCATGAGGGCTGGCGTCCTGCCTGCTTGGCGAGGTCACTGACATCCTGTCCAGCTCGGGCCTGACCCTCTCCAAGGTGGAGGCTCTATGCGTGTGGAGGAGGGGGGATGTGGAGCAAAGGTTTATTGTTGGTTCTTGCTCTCTATTCCCCTGCTCCTTTTTCTGGGTTCACTTCAAGGTCTACTCTGAAGATCTGCAGGACTTACGGTGGGAGGGAGGTCACCAACAGGGACAATCAATGGAATGGGAAGAGTTTTCCTACACTAACAGCAAAAGTGATCTCAGACCACCGTTCATGTGCAGTAGGGAAGGAAAACTATAGGGCAATCAAGTCAGAGGGAGAAAGGTGGAGAATGTTCTAGAACAAAGACATCTGTTGCATTGACTTCTTGGATAGGAGGATTCTGTTTCCACTGGAACTGATGTAATTTCTGCACTTGTAGGCTTTCCCACCCATGAGCATGGGAAAGTCCTGCTCCTTGGGCTCATTTATAATCTGTAATGCTGGCTGCACAGGCTGAGATCTTGAAGATGCTGTGGGAGATTTGAAAGATGATGGGAAAATGACCACACAGGGCCTTTTCTGGAAAGGAAAAAAGGGAACTATGAGCCTTAAAGGATTGAAGTCAGAGGTAAGCCGCCAGGCTGTCTCTGTGGCCAGAGGAGCATGAGGATGCTGGAGAAATCCAGGAAGCCTGGGTTCCACTGGAGCACTCCTGTTTCCAGGTGGTGATAATATGGAATCCAGAGGGCCAACACAGAAAGCACCTTCAAGACAATCGATTTAAGCTCAGCTCAAAGGTGTAATAGTGAATATACGTGGGGTGCTGTGCTTAGTCGCTCAGTCGTGTCCATCTCTTTGTGACCCCATGGACTGTAGCCCACCAGGCTCCTCTATCCATGGGGATTCTCCAGGCCAGAATACTGGAGTGGGTTGCCATGCCCTCCTCCAGGGGATTTTCCCAACCCAGGGATCAAACCCAGGTTTCCCGCATTGCAGGCGGATTCTTTACCATCTGAGCTACCCACGGAAGAGAATAAAACTGTAGGTGGTTGAAGATGGGGAAAAGTTTATTTCTGATTAGAAGCCATCGAATCCCCTTCCTCCAGCCTTGCCCCTCCAGCCTTGTTCCCCCTCCCTCCACTCCCCCTTAATTTCAAGCTGCAGACGACCTGCATTAACCCCATCACCTCCTGCCTCAGAGCTTCCCTCCCTCTGTCTAGGACTGACCTCCCCTTGCCTCCCAAACCTCCCTAGTTCAGCAAAACATCGACTGCGTGGTGCGTTGGTTAAGATACTACATTTGGGGGTGTAATTATTTCAAAGGCAATTAGGTATTCGATATTTCTTATTCTGGCTTCCAGGAGGAATTAATAGGAAACCTTTCAATCAGGAACAACTGCAAAATAATTTCTGGCCCCAAAGATAATCAATATTACCCAGCAGAACATTCTATGAGCTTCAGGAGGCTATTCATTTCTGGTACTTTCAAAACCGGAGGGCAAAGTGTTATTTCCATCTTCATCAGAAGGCTCCTTCATGTAGAGTGTTTAAGAAGACACTGACATCTATATGGCTTTTTCTGACCATTCATCTCCATGTCACCCTCCAGGGTACAGGCATAAAACTCTCCCCAGCGGATGGTGAATGATGTTCATGTTATTAGGAACACGAGTCGCTATTTTGCCCTGAGCTTTCCCACCAGACTTTCTAGGGCCTGCAATGGGATATGAGACTTCCAACCGTCTGCTAGGTGGTATGTCCTAGAAGCCCCCCTGAGCCCACAGAGCTGGCATCTTCCCAGAAGCGCCTCTGGAGGGCCGGTGGCATCTTCCCTCCCCATCCTGCGATGCAGGCAATTCCAGGGCGGCCCTCTCTCTTAGTCTTCCCGCCGTCATGAGGGCTGGCGTCCTGCCTGCTTGGCGAGGTCACTGACATCCTGTCCAGCTCGGGCCTGACCCTCTCCAAGGTGGAGGCTCTATGCGTGTGGAGGAGGGGGGATGTGGAGCAAAGGTTTATTGTTGGTTCTTGCTCTCTATTCCCCTGCTCCTTTTTCTGGGTTCACTTCAAGGTCTACTCTGAAGATCTGCAGGACTTACGGTGGGAGGGAGGTCACCAACAGGGACAATCAATGGAATGGGAAGAGTTTTCCTACACTAACAGCAAAAGTGATCTCAGACCACCGTTCATGTGCAGTAGGGAAGGAAAACTATAGGGCAATCAAGTCAGAGGGAGAAAGGTGGAGAATGTTCTAGAACAAAGACATCTGTTGCATTGACTTCTTGGATAGGAGGATTCTGTTTCCACTGGAACTGATGTAATTTCTGCACTTGTAGGCTTTCCCACCCATGAGCATGGGAAAGTCCTGCTCCTTGGGCTCATTTATAATCTGTAATGCTGGCTGCACAGGCTGAGATCTTGAAGATGCTGTGGGAGATTTGAAAGATGATGGGAAAATGACCACACAGGGCCTTTTCTGGAAAGGAAAAAAGGGAACTATGAGCCTTAAAGGATTGAAGTCAGAGGTAAGCCGCCAGGCTGTCTCTGTGGCCAGAGGAGCATGAGGATGCTGGAGAAATCCAGGAAGCCTGGGTTCCACTGGAGCACTCCTGTTTCCAGGTGGTGATAATATGGAATCCAGAGGGCCAACACAGAAAGCACCTTCAAGACAATCGATTTAAGCTCAGCTCAAAGGTGTAATAGTGAATATACGTGGGGTGCTGTGCTTAGTCGCTCAGTCGTGTCCATCTCTTTGTGACCCCATGGACTGTAGCCCACCAGGCTCCTCTATCCATGGGGATTCTCCAGGCCAGAATACTGGAGTGGGTTGCCATGCCCTCCTCCAGGGGATTTTCCCAACCCAGGGATCAAACCCAGGTTTCCCGCATTGCAGGCGGATTCTTTACCATCTGAGCTACCCACGGAAGAGAATAAAACTGTAGGTGGTTGAAGATGGGGAAAAGTTTATTTCTGATTAGAAGCCATCGAATCCCCTTCCTCCAGCCTTGCCCCTCCAGCCTTGTTCCCCCTCCCTCCACTCCCCCTTAATTCTCTGCCTTCAATCCCCCCAAAGAGCTCCACCCTCCCTGACAAAGATCTAACACACACACACACACACACACACACACAAAGTTTGGGGAAACTGAGGTGCAGTGACATGAAGGGGCAGCTCTGTGGCCACCCCGTCAGGAAATGGCAGAGTTGCAATGTCATCCCAGGGGTATGTGATCGCACGTGCCTCCCAACCGAGACTCCTAGGGGAGATTTGGGGTGAACTCCACGCAAACATCTGGTGAGTGCCTGAGCCTCCTGTGGCCCACTTACCAGTGAGTGAACACTAGGATCCAGCAGGTGACGGTCTCAGGCTGTGTGACTCGTTGGAGTAGCACATGCAAGATAAATATCCCAATTTGATCCCTTCTGCTCTCTGAAGATCATACACTGGCACTTCCTGGGCTGCTGATCTACGATTTCTCCCATTATTTACTGGTAAAGGGAATCAGGAGGTGACGGCATGATTATGTGGCTGTGTTTCCAATTAACGATGCCCTCCAATGACCGTGGGTTGACAAGTCAGGCACCGTGCTGTCTCCGAGGGTGGAGCGGTGATGGGCACTGCACCTCTGGGGGGCGCCCTGTCACACTGGAGGACTGAGGTCCTTCTAGGCTATAGCTTATTCCCAGTGGCGCAATGGGTGCACTCCCCACGCCTGGTGATGGTGGCTCTCCTGCCCCCACTGAATGCCAATCTTTTCTGCTCCGAACTCCCAAAGCTCCCCTCTGGAAGATCCACTCTTCTGTACGGCAGCCTCATGCTTTTAGACCAGGCAGGGCTATCTGCCCATCTGTTAACACATCTGTCCACCCACCCACCCATTCGTCCATCCACCAGCACATTTTCCACCTGATCTCCGTTGCCTCCAGGATAAGGCCCAGACTCTTCGTGCATCGATTTAGGATGATTTTGCTCTAAGGAATAAGAGGCCTCAATTCAAAGTGGTTTCGACTGCCACCCAGACATCTCATAACCAGAAGACCAGAGCAGGGCAGGCTCCAGATGGGCTGTCAAGGTTCTGAGCTTGTTCTCACGATCCCATTGGTTCTGCAAGAAGGCTTTGTCCTCCGGCTCGAGACGACACGGCCACGGCCGCTCTGGGCATCTACATGGTCACGGGGAAGAAGAGTGACCCTCTCTTCTTCTGTCTCTCTCGATGGCCTTTGGTTATGGATTTTCTAGCCTCCTGAAGAGGCCACAAACCTCCGGAGAGTGAATTCACACTTGGTCTTAGCCAAAAGGCCGATAAGCAATTGGGGCAGAGAAACCCAACTGACTGTCTCAGTGGGTCTCAAATAAGGCCTAACTGGTGGAAAAAAATCAAACATCGACCTCCCGCTGGTCCCTGGGGGCCAAGCGACTGGGCAGCTGAGCAGAGTGGTTGCAAGGTGGCAGGCCCCGCTGGGCAGCACTGAGTCTCTCTCTCATCCTGGAGCCTGGCGTCTCGCAGCCGGCTGGGAAAGCACAACATCCAGACCGTCTGCTCACCTGGCAGCTCTCCTCCACGCCCCCTCCCGGAAGTGGTCTCCCCGAGGTCTTTCAAACAGTCCTCTCACTTGGTACCTTGTGTTCGATTTTCTTTTTGCCCAGGAAGGAAGACAATCAGCATAATGGCTCCCTGTACTAAATGTGACACCGGAGACAAGCTCCTCTCACTTCCTCCCGGCAGTGCTCACGGGCAGCGGGTCTCAGGGCCCAGCCCAGGGAGAGTCTGCTACCCGCACCCCTGCCCCCTCCCACCCCAGAGCAGAGGCAATACGAGGCCGGGAGGTCACGTGACCTCTGGTACCCAGAGGACCTGGGCTCACGCCACAGCCAGGCTTCTCGGGAGCTGGCTGAGTAGGGGTGACTGCCCACCATCTCTGGGCCTCAGTGTTCTCATCTAGGAAATGGGGGTAATAACTTCACAATTGAGAATCAAACAAGATAAGATGCTTAAAAAGTGCTCTGCACACAGTGGAGCACTATGCAAATTTGGGGGCTATTCTAGAATTGGGGGGCCAAGGCCTCTGAATCTCAGTGTCAAGGTAGAAGCAAGTGACGAGGATCATGTCCATCCTGTTCCTTTCAGAGTTTCCTTTCAAAAACCAAACCAAACCAAACCCCAGGCTCCATCACACACATATGAGTCTCCTGCAAATTGAGTTGAGAGAAAATGTTTGGCCTGAGCTGTCCTGGAGAGAGGTCATAATAGAGATCTTTCTGGGCAGCACTTGCCACTCTGCCCCAGAGCCCAGGAGCAGCCTCACCTGTCCCCTGAGAGGAAAGGAAAAGGAAAGTGAAGTCGCTCAGTCGTGTCCGACTCTTTGTGACCCCATGGACTGTAGCCTACCAGTCTCCTCCATCCATGGAATTTTCCAAGCAAGAGTACTGGAGTGGGTTGCCATTTCCTTCTCCAGAGGATCTTCCCGACTCAGGGATCGAACCCAGATCTCCCTGATTGCAGGCAGACGCTTTACTGTCTGAGCCACCAGGGAAGCTCCTGTCCCCTGAGGTCTCCTACAAAAAAAGGAAGTCTAGAAAGTCAACATCATTTATGGATTCAGTCGACAAACTTCACCGAGGATGCACTGTGTGCTGAGTGTGGGGATAGAGACGTGGATACAGAAGAGATCCAGCAGGGCTGGGGCACGTCAGCTGTGGGCTTGGATGGGCCACCCCTTGGAACCTGGGCGCTGGACAAGCCACATAACCTCTCAGAGCCTCGGTTTCCTGGTCTGAAAAATGGGAGGAAGAAACAGCGTACACCTGATCATGAGGGTTGGAAGAGATGGGGTACGTGTGTAAAGCATTCAGACGGTCAGCATGATGGTGGCGACAGCGACCGCCAGGACGGTGATGACCAAGTTCCTTCCCTTCTAGAGGGGGTGGCTCTTCAATGGGTGGAAGAGAGAAGGGAGTTCCCAGGCCATCAGTCTGGTGGGTGCGGCCTCTGCTACACTCACTACAAGGCTCACATCTTAGGGGGTCGACACATATGATTTGCTTTGTGTATGTATGTTGAGGCCATGTATGTTGAGAGACTGGCCATGAGGTGTCCGCCTTGCGGTGACTCAGCGATGGAGTCTGCTTTGGCCTGGGGTTGGGGCGTCCACCCCTCCCCAGACAGCGCAGGGAGAGCGCCCGTCTCCTCCTCTGTGCTTCGCCCAGAAATGACACGCACCATCCTACTGGCAGATCCCTCACCAGTATCTGCCACGTGGTCCTATCGAACCCCAGGCAGGGCTGGGAAAGGCAGAGGGCAGAGGCGGGGAGAGCCTCCCGGGTGAGGGGAGGGCCCAGGCGCGTTGAAAGCTCAAGCAGATAAGGGCTCCTGCAGTTAGGAGAGCGAGGAAGGTGCGGGCTGAGGGCGGGGTGGTGGCGAGGCTGAGAGAGTGGGTCACACTGGAGGGTTCTGGCTGCTACAGATTGCGTGGCTGGGGGCAGAGAGACTCACTGGGAGGCAGGAATATGGAAAACAGGAGTGGATGCCTGAGTTGGGGCCACAGCAATGGGGTGGGAGGAGAGGGCAAGCCTTGAGCTGTCAACAAACAGAATCAAGAGACCATTTGGAAGTTGGAAAGAAGGGACGAGAGCAAAGCGATTCCCAGACTCCTCACTGGGTCCTCTGGTCTGAGATGGGATCAGGGAGGTTGGGGTAGCTTTGAGGGAAGATGACCTTCCCTGCCTCTGCTCTGGCCATGGAATGTAACAAGGCTTGGGAGAGAGGCCTGGGCTAAAGAGTCATCAGTGCACAGAGCCCAGACCTCCTGTCGGCCTCCCCTGTCCCACACTGGGCACCGTTGTCAGTCACCCGCCATGTGCAGGCCCCTGCTGGGCACACCTGGGGGAGACAAGGAAACTGGCCAGTCCTGGAAGAACAAAGGGAAGGTTGACGGATTAAAAGCACAAGGACCCACTCCCCCCACTGCGCCATCTCAGCTGCAGAAGTTCTGAAGTGTGAAAGTGAAAGTGTTATTCACTCAGTCTCATCCGACTCTTTGTGACCCCATGGACTGTAGCCCACCAGGCTCCTCTGTGCATGGGATTTCCCAGGCAAGAATATTGCAGTGGGTTGCCGGTCCCTTCTCCAGGGGATCGTCCCAACCCAGGGATTGAACCTGGGTCTCCCACATTGCAGGCAGATTCTGAGCCATCTGAGCCACCAGGGAAGTTCTGAAGCTGGTGATCAATGCCCAGTCTGAACATATCCAATCCTGGGGCAGGCCAGGAGGGCTTAAGGGACAAGAATTGAGGTGCTAATTATGGCGTGTAGAAGTATACCTTTACCACAGAGCATCATGCTGACATCTTTCTTTGCAACCGTTAAGGTAACAGAAACATGATGAATCCCCCTGGTCACTGGTTTCTGGGATTTGGAATCCAATATACTGTAAAGGACTCCTTTCTGAAACTGGCTGTCTCAGCCTGTCCTCCGCAGACAGGAGTTGTTCCCATAAGCATCACCAAAAGTCTCGCACACAACTGAACAGGAGAGGTGGTCTTCATGAGCCCGAGTCCTTTGCCGTTTTCTCTGCATTGCTCAGGAATTTCAAAGGCTCTTTTCAAGTCTACAGAGAGCCACAGTTTGGCCTCCAGGGAGGAGCACTCTGGTCCTGATCAGAGGCAGGCTCTTTACATGTCAATCAACACCTGCATTACATTCTAGCCATTTCACAGATGGGTACACGGAGGTGCTGAGGGGTCAAGGCCTTGGCCAGGCTCATCGAGGAAAAGTGCCTCAGGGTGAAAACGGGAACCAGAAGTTCTGCTCCAGCCTCTGTAAGTCGTGGCTGCACCCGGCCTCTGCAGAGAGAAGATGAAAGCCCTGCCAGACTCAGAGAGAAAGCAGGGCCCCCCCCCGAATCATCCTGCAAGGAAGGGACAGGCTTGGGACGACAGCCACACTTGTGGCATCTTCTCTGCCCAGCAGAGAGGTCTGAGCGCATTTTATTAAACAGAGGACCATTCAACAATAAATATTTCTCTCACACGCTGGAGAAGTTACCACCATTGGCCCTTTCCCAGCCTGGCTGAGTCAGCAGGAAGTTAGCCAAGGTGCAGAAGACCTTGTGTTCTGTGGTGCTGGTGTGTTGATATTTTTGAACTACGGAGCTGGAAAGCAATGAGGACTGAAAAACACCCACAAACACCATGATCCTCGTGGGTCCTTGATCCTGGAGAAATGAGTCAGGGTCCTAGGGTGCCAGGAGCCTCCTGAGGGGAGAAGCATGGGTGGATGAATGTTACAGGGCATTTTTTGGAGAAGGGCCCAGATGAAGCCCTCTCAGCTACAGTCTCTTTATCTGTAAAACGCGGGTAGGAATGTACTTCCTCAGGGCTGCAATAAGGCTGAGATCTTCTGCCGAGTGAGGAGGGTTTAGTAGGGAAAGCACTGGCCTTGGGCTGGACCCTTCCTTCACAGTTAGGGCTGCTTAGCTGAGTCCTTGGGCAAGACCCTTTCTCTTTCTGAGCCTGTGTGTGCTCAGCTGTGGCTGACTCTTTGCGACCCCCTGGACTGCAGCCTGCCAGGCGCCTCTGTCCCTGGAATGTTCCAGGCAAGAATACTGACGTGGGTCGTCATTCCTCCTCTAGGGGATCTTCCTGACTCAGGGATCAGACCAGAGTCTCCTGCATTGGCAGACGAGTTCTTTATCACCGCTCCACCTGGGGAGCCCTTTTCTGAGCCTACTGCTTCTTCATATAAAGCTGTCTTAACACTTCCAATATGGACCTTTAAGAGGTAGGCGTGGCAGCGCACTCCAGCAGGATTCTTGCCTGGAAAACCCCATGAACAGAGGAGCCTGGCGGGCTGCAATCCATAGGGTCACACAGAGTCGGACATGACTGCAGCAGCTAAGCAATAACAATAGCCACGGCAGGCGCCGAAGCCGACCCACTGGAAAAGGCCCTGATACTGGGCAAGACTGAAAGCCAAAGAAGACGGCAACAGGGGGCGAGGCGGTCGGATGGCATCACCGATTCAAAGAACATGCGCTTGGGCAAACTCCGGGAGATGGTGCGAGACAGGGAAGCCTGGCGTGCTGCAGTCCATGGGACTGCCAAGAGTCAGACATGATGTGGCGACGGAACAACATCAGGAACCCAAAGGGCTGAGTGAATGTGGAAGCATCTGTGAATTGTGAAGCCCTACAGAGACCAGGTATGGCCTTTTTTTAGGCGCAGTTGTTATCGTGGCCTCTGCTTGGGGCACGTCCTCACTGAGGTCAGGCAGCTGCACGTGGGACCTTGTTTATTTGTGTTAGGCTCAGACACCACTGAGTGACTTCACTTTCACTTTTCACTTTCATGCATTGGAGAAGGAAATGGCAACCCACTCCAGTGTTCTTGCCTGGAGAATCCCAGGGATGGCGGAGCCCAATGGGCTGCCATCTGTGGGGTTGCACAGAGTTGGACACAACTGAAGCGACTTAGCAGCAGCAGCAGGCTTTTAGTAGAGTCTGGGGACAACTCCTTCATCAGGGCTTAATAGAAAAAAAAAAACAAAAACTGCTTCTGTTGTTCCCTTCACATAATTAATATTCCAAATAAGAATTTTGTATTCATTTCATGAATATTTGATACCTCAACTCTTCAAATATCAACTCAGCTCTCAGGTTGAATTGAAAGAAGAAATAATTGTTTTTACAAGAATCCCGATGGGCCCTGATCACACCCTGAGAAGGGATGACTTAGTTGGTTGACAAGACGTGTCATACAAACATCTGAGTCGTGGTCCCTGAAGCAACACTCAGCCCCTTTGAGGTGAACACTGAAGGGATGGACTTCCTGGTCCCGGGCCCCTGTGAGGCAGGAGGGAAGCCCTGCATGAGGCTGGTTTCAGGGGAACCCCACAGCAGGGCATCCGGGACTCACAGAGACCCAGTCTCGGGGGGCCATCAGTGGCAGTGGGTGAAGCGGGCGACTCATCTCCAGCTCAGCCCCTGGTGGGCAGCTGGGGAAAAATAGGCCCTCCCTCATCTTGGCACAAAGGCAGTGGATCCCTCGGGCTGAGGAAAGAGGGGACAGCAGGCCCCTTCTCCAGGGGATCTTCCTGACCCAGGGATTGAACCCTGGTCTCCTGCATTGCAGGCAGACTCTTTATTGTCTGAGCAACCAGGGAAGGCCCAAAGAAAACTGTTACGTCTTCTTAAACCCATCTCAGTGAGAAAGTCCCTCTGGGTACAAGTCCTTAAAACTCTGACACTTGCTAATTTTCCTAACAGGGAGTATGAACAGGGAGAAGACATCCATCAGTAACCTTACTGGAATGTGACCACTTTGCTGTCTTTTAATTATATATACTTTTGGACAAATTTTTATGGTGAATGACAGCGGTTTTCCCATTTATGATGAAACACATGATCTTTTATAAATACATTTTCCCAAACTCTTTTTGCTGTTCAGTTCAGTTGCTCAGTTGTGTCTGACTCTTTGCGACCCCATGGACTGCAGCATGCCAGCCTTCCCTGTCCATCACCAATTCTCACAGCCTACTCAAACTCATGTCCATTGAGTCGGTGATGCCATCCAACCATCTCATCTTCTGTCGTCCCCTTCTCCTCCTGCCTTTAATCTTCCCCAGCATCAGGGTCTTTTCAAATGAGTCAGTTCTTCGTATCAGGTAGCCAAAGTATTGGAGTTGCAGGTTCAGCATCAGTCCTTCCAATGAATATTCAAGACTGGTTTCCTTCAGGATCGACTGGTTGGATCTTCTTTCAGTCCAAGGGACTCTCAAGAGTCTTCTGCAACACCCCAGTTCAAAAGCACCAATTCTTCGGTGCTCAGCTTTCTTCTGTGGACACTTCCAAATGCAGCCCAGAAATAGAGATGGGTGCCTGACATCCCACTCTCTAGCTCCAACCATCATCAGCCCACTCTTCCCACACTCCATTATTGAAGCAACTTCCAGCCGCCTTACGCTTTATCTGGATATATTTCAGTATGTAAATTGTTTCTATGTGAGCATAGTGAAAGAATGTGGCAAGTGAATCACTGTACAGAAGGTTCCAGATAAAGCAAAACCTGTGAGCATCCTGGATGACTCGGGGTTTGGGACCCTTGTGCAGACCAGCTTCCTACTGAGTGCGTGAAAAACCTGCCCCCCGCCAGGCCCCTGCTCTAGCCCTGGCATAGGCTTGGCACTTGATTCTCCTTGTCCATGTCCTTTTAGATGGGGTGCCTCTAGAGGGCAGGGCTGCTGTTCTGAGAGCTCTTGCATGGCATCCCTGGACCTGCTCAGGAAATGTTCCCTGAAGAACTGATGTGGGCACGAGGAGCTAACCTTTCAGATTCCCTAACAATGAAGTGTGTGGTAGGCCGAGTTTTAAATGAATCCCATCACCTTCGTCCCTGGGGTCACGGCTATGAATGTGTAGGTTACATGGCAAAAGAGACCTTTGAGATGCAGTTAAGGTTACTAATCAGTCAACCTTATCAAGATAAGGAGATTATCCTGCATTATTAAAATCTTGGATCCTCCTTGGTGGGCTCTGTGTCATCACAGGAACCCAGGAAGGAAAAGCACAGGGTCCCAAGCGGAAGGAGGACTTGACATGCTGTTGCTGCTTGGCAGATCGAAGGGGTCGTGTGAGGAGAGGTGTCGGTGGCCTCTGAGAGTAGAGACCAAACCCAAACCAGCACCCAGTGAGGATGTGGGGCCTCGCTAACCTCAAAGAAACGAATCCTGTCAACAACCTGGAAGGGGCTTGGGAGGACTTTCACCCCAGGGCCTGCAGGAAAGAGCCCAGCCCTGCTGTCCTCTTGGTTTTATTCTTGTGAGACCTAGAGCAGAGAATCTGCCAGACTTCTGACCCACAGAACCGTGTGGTAGTTAGAAGGTGCTGTTTGAAGTCACTGGGCTTGGGGTCATTTGTTACGCAGCGGCAGGAGACTAATACAGAGAGAGAGCAGATCACCTTCCATCCCTCCTCGTGATGGGTAATCAAAATGCTGATAACACCTTGGAGGGGCTCAGTGCCAAGGGAGAATCCAGTTCCACCCTCATGTGATGGGCAGGGATGTGAATCCTGGGAAAGGGAAGGGGCCACACTCACACTGGATTTTAATGTCATCGAAGAAACTTGTAAGGAAGCAACTTTTTTCTAGTTAACCTTTCATCCAAGAGCAGATAGTCCCTGGGAATGCCTGGTGATGCCCCTGACCTAGAACTTATTTTAGCATGACCGTGTCTGTTGTCCCTGGGCCACTTTGGGAGACAGTGTGAGCAGCGCTGATGGGCATGTTGGAGCTGGGAAGGGAGACAGCACAGAGAGGGGCCTTGGACCCTATCTGGCACCGTGGGCTGGACTCACCTTTGGGTGCAAGGGAGGCATTGTAGGTGTTTAACTGTGGGGCCAACATGCTCAGATTTGTGTGCTGGAAAAGATGCTGACTGTGTGTGTAGAAAGAACCAGTTAGTGGAAGTCAAGGAAAGGAGGCAGAGAGTGTGGCTAGAAGCTGCTGCAAGAGGCCCAAGGGAAAGAGCGGGAAGAGGGTTGTTTAATACACAGATCCCCACGCACCACTCACAGAGTTTCAGATCCCAGAGTCTCACCCTAGACCTACTGAAGTGGAATCTCTGGTTCTGGAGCCTAGGAGTCAGCATTAAAAAAAAAGCAACCCAGGCTTCTAAAATCAGCAGGCTTGAGAAGAAGATGATGCTAATGGGAGATGGGGGGTGAGGTGGGGGCGCGGGTGAAAGAGCCAAGAGTTAAGGGTGACACTGGGGTGCCTGCCTCAGGCATCTGGGCAGGTGTGTGGTGGGGAATTCAGAGAACTGGGGTAGCGAGGGGTGAAGCAGGTCTGGTCTGGGTTGGACCCAGCAACAAAGGTGGGCAGGGAAGGGGATGCAAATTACCACGACCTGCTAGGAGCCTCTGAGTGTGGGTGTGTCACTCCCCTGAATTAAATGCTCAACCAGGAAAGTGGAATGTATTTAGAAGGCTCAGGTGTTTCACAACTAGGGCAGGGAGTGCTGCTCTAAATTTACCAAATCACCAGCTCATTTTTGTGTTGGGTGGGTTGGAGATCTTATGACAGAAACAAGTAAGTGAAAATGCTATCGGCTGTAAACTTTATTGGCTAAGTGTCTATTATGCAGCTAAAAACACCCAGTTAATAGGCGATGCCCGTTAACAGCTGGTGGCGGCAGAGTCTTAGACGGTGATAACAATGACATTATGTCTCTCTCATCACCCATAGGTTCTTTGTATCGCCAATTACTGGCCATACGCTGACTCGTGGAGGATAAAGAGGTGATGACATTGTCATCACTGAAACCGCTTGGAATCCTCATCCGATTTTCCTTCAGAGGTTTCTGCCTGTGCTCGTAGGATCCCCAGGCTTCATTGGTGGGGAAAGCATTTGATTTGAGAAAATAGTTTGGTGGATAAGTTGCTAATCAAGCCAGGAAATTCCAGCTGGGGCATTCACCAGAAATTGACTGAGCGTGTCCGCTGTGTCAGGCTCAGTGCTAGGGGTTGGGAATATCAAGACTTACATGATCCTGTTCTCACCCTCAAAGGGCTTACAGTCTCTCGGATTTCCCTGGAGGGATCTCCAAAGTAGAGTCTAAAGCCTTCCAGCTATGGGAGCATCTTGAGAGCAAGTGAACTGACCCCCTGGGCCACCCCGTTAGAATAGGCAGCTCTTATGTAAATACACCTGTTCTGGTGTTTGGTTAAAACTGGCCTGTTGCTTTCTTCACTGAAGTTTTGAAACAGAGTTGAAGTCCACAGCTTTAAGGTATTTGCTATTATCCTAAATCCGGTTGAGGTTTTGGATAGAGTGTAGGAATTTTCACAAGAACCTAAAATTTCACGTCGATTTGTGATGGATTAGCATACCAAAATTGGCTTAAAGTGCACTTAATGGATGCATTACAGCAGAAGGGATCTGTCTAACCAGAGTATTTTTAAATTTATGAAATTGAAATGCACTTCAGGTTACCGAGCAGTCTAAATTCGTCAGTCACATGGCTGGAGGCAGGTTGTTGCTAGCGGCAGAGGGTTGAAGCCACGTCCACCGAAACAAATTTGAGAGCCGGTGCGTGAGGCCCAGGGACCCCCATCGCCCCCAGGGGCGGCCCTCCCCAGCTCAGGAACTCTGACTCCAGTAGCTTTCCGTACCCCCCTACCCCAGGCTGTCCCTGTGGAAAGAGCCTCACGTTTGGGAATAAAGTGAAGGTGAACTGAACTTTATCCCAGGCTCTGCTAAAGCGTTAACTGAAAATTAAGGGGTTAGGTGATAAGTAAGTTCTCTGACATATAAAAGGGGGCATTGCTGGGACTTCCCTGGTGGTCCACTGGCTAAAACTCTGCGCTCCCAATGCAGGGGGCCGGGTTCAATCCCTGCTCAGGGAACTGGATCCCTCCTGCCGAGACTAAGATCCTCATGCTGCAACGAAGAGCAAAGATCCCACATGCCGCAACTAAGACCCCCTGCAGCCAAATTTAAAATTGAATAAATATTTAAAAATAAAAGGAGCATTCCATTCTGAAAGGAGGATCTGGGGAGACCCCAAATGCTCTGGTCTCCAGGCTTCTATAGTGCAGTGACCGGAAGCGTTGTGGCTGGTGAGCTGGGGCTTGTAATGCGCAGTGCCCATGGCCTGACCTTATCTCCTTTCCCCCCAGGTGGCCTGCTCTCTCCATTTTCAAGTTGTTGGGCCAGTTCCTGGAACTGTGATTCCCATCACTTCATTCCTTCAAAATGAACTTCCAACAGCCATGCCTCTTGTATCAGCAGCGTTATAAGATCCCAGAGCTGCAGCTTTCAAGGTCCTTCCTCCCTCCAGATGGGGAAAGAGAGTAAGAGAGGGGCTCAAGGTTTTACAGACAGCTGATGGCAGAAGCAGAACCTGGGTCTCCGAGCCTATTTCCTGAGCAACTCACACGCATGAGTCCAGGAGACTGCCACAGCTGTGTCCACCTCTTTCCTCTGCTCTCACTGCGCTTACTTGATGGGTGTGCCCTCCGTGAGCATGAATTCATTGACACTGGTACACACTGAAGGTGTAGAGAGGCCTTTGGTCTTTTCCAGTGTTGACTTTGTTTCTGAGCCCCAGGCTCCTCATCTGAAATGTGGAGATTCAATAATAGTGGCTTACGAGGCTGTTATGAAGGTCAAATGATATAACCCAGGGGGAGTGCTTCGTTGGGTATGTCACATGGTAGGGTGCTGTAGGTACGCATTCTTAGGAGGGCATGGAGACTTAACCATTTTAGTAGCTCCCACCTCCACGCCAGTGTGTGCCACACAACAAGGGTTCAGGGAATGTCTGCTGGATGAATGAATGAATGAGTGAACAAATGTAATTTGGAGATCATGGCAGGTCCTCGGCCTTCCAGTTTTCTGATGTGCTTGCACTGTCTCATAGAATCTTTACTCAACTAATATTTGTTCATGAATTCAATTAACCAATTGAATAACAGTTCTCATGTGACTGTTACATGCAAAGCCACTTTCAATAGCATTGATTACTGATAATAGCTAATATCCCTAAGCTCTAACTAGGGTCTAAGAATTGTGTTTAGTGTTTTTCAGTCACTGTGTCATGAATCTTCATACCAGCCCACTGAGGGCATGTATCAGTCAGCCACTGCCACGATAACGCTGTGTAACAAAACTCCAACATACACCTTGCAACACGCATTTCCCCCTTGTTCATGTGCTTATACGTCAGCTGAGGCAGTTCAAATTCCAGCTGTACGGGGGAATCACTTGGTTCCCGGCTGCAAGTTGAGTGTGGGTCTGCTCCATGTATATTTAGTTTAGAGCCTTGCTGGAAGCAGCAGCAGCTTCTCAGGATGTGTTGGTGTTGTTCTCATTAAGAATTCAAAGCACAAGAGAGCAAGCCCAGGCCTGCAACACATGTCGAGCCTCTGATTCAGCCACATTCTTCAAAATCTCATTGTCTAAAGCAAATCATGTGGGTAAGTCCAAACTCAAGGGAGAGAGAAGCATGTCCATGCACTATGATGCTGTGACAGGATATCGAAATGTAATAACCTGCATGGGGTCAATAATCCAAATTACTGCATGTAGGGGCTATTACAGGCCCCAGACGGAGGCAAAGCAAGAAGTGACTTGTCCAGGGTCTCTCAGCTTGTCAGTGTCAGCAGTAGGGGTTGAACTCAGACAATTTAATTCCAGAATTATGGAGGCCTAAGTGTGCATCTTGGAGAAGGCAATGGCACCCCACTCCAGTACTCTTGCCTGGAAAATCCCATGGACTGAGGACCCTGGTAGGCTACAGTCCATGGGGTCACTGAGGGTCGGACACGACTGAGCGACTTCCCTTTCACTTTTCACTTTCATGCATTGGAGAAGGAAATGGCAGCCCACTCCAGTGTTCTTGCTTGGAGAATCCCAGGGACGGGGGAGCCTGGTGGGCTGCCATCTATGGGGTCACACAGAGTCGGACACGACTGAAGTGACTTAGCATAGCATAGCATAGCAAGTGTGCATCTGGGGAAGAGACATTTGTTTTCTTAAATTGCATTTTTTTTTTTCACTCACTAGTTGCCAGTGTGATGCATCAGCCTCTCGCACAGACATGTCTCTGTCTGTCCATCCATCCACTCATGCACACACGTCTGGTATTTAGGTGTTCTCTCAGCTCTCCAGAGTAACAGACTCAAGGGCAATTCTTGAATGGCTTTTTTTTTTTTTTTGGAATTAAAGTTGAGAGGAAAAACTGCCCTCCAGTTAATCTCAGGCACGTGTATAAATACCTTTAGAAAGTCCCTGGTGGAATCTGTATCAAAGCAGCAGCATGACTATACTTAGAAACAATTTGCTCCATGTCAACCGTGATTTCTGACACCTGAATTTGAAAGTGACCTGGGTGGGCCCCGAGCCATCTATGCAACAGAGTGATGTGTTTACTTGGAAGGAGGAGAGGAAAGATGGAGGTACGTGTGGCCGTGGAATAATGTTCCACACACCCTTACAGGAGGGGATTTCCTTCTGGGTGTTTCCACAGAACCTTCCCTGTGTTTGTTTAAACCCATTGCACACTCCGGTCTGACAGCTGCCTGGCCCAGGGCCTTCCTTGCAGACGCATACACAACCAACCTCCTTCAACAGCACCCTGCTCTGTGTCCATCCCCCGCCTCCCCCGCAATTACTTGAGTATATAAACCTCACTGAAAGGCAGGCTTTTCTTGGGAGCTAATAAATAAGCCCCAAAGCCACAACGTGTGTTAGACCTTGAAAAATGGCATCATCATCTATTGGGAATTGTGAACCCTGCAAAAAGCAGCTCATTGTATTTTCAGAAAAAGCTTTTTGTTTAAAAAATAATAATAATAATGAACAAAACCCACCAAGCGGTGTCTATATGGAAAAAGCAATCTAGTCTGAGATTCTAAGGCTGGTCTCTTTGCTGCATTAATCTCTCCGTAGATTTTATGTAAGAGGCATTATTTGCAGGAAAACAAGATACTTTTCAAGAACTCCCCTCTCATCCCAGTTTCACATCTGCAGTTATAATCCTCTGATTGTGACCCCTGCATTAGTTGCCATGGATGCTGAGCAGAAGTTTATGACCTCAGGGTGGGCTACAGTTTCTGGGGGTGAGAGGAGCCTCGGGCAAAAAAATCATGTTTTTCCAGAAAGAGAGGAAAGGGTGGGGGGAAGGTACCCTCAGGACACGTCCCTCAGCGGTGTGTCAGCAGTTGACACGGAGAATTTTCAGCTCCACTTCTGGTTGCTCCTGGGACAAGATGCTGGACTGTGGTCAAGGGGACTCGGCCGCCAAAAGGCTATGTGACCGAAGACAAGGATTTTTTTTTTTTTTTTCCTGTCCCTTAGACCTGTTTTCTGAGTGGCTGGGCTTGAGTCTTTCCGAATTCAAAGTGTTTTCTTCCTCTGGTTTATCTTCGGTGGAGAGTCTCCAGGTCGACCGCGGGTGCGCCACTTCCTTGACCTAGGGCAGCCCGGTGGTTTCCTGGAGCAGCCGCGCCCGGGGCCACTGCGGCCGGGTTCGGGGTCCCGCTGAACCTTCCTTCTCCGTGAAAGCAAGCAGGCTGGGTCGAAGAGCCCGGGAGAGCCGTCTCCAGATGCAAAAATACAACAGAGGGCGCAGAACCCACCAGCGCCGTGGCCTTGAATATCAATGCACGGGCTGCTCCAGACCACCAAGTTCGTTAAAAAAATGTCTCTGGAAGGGTGTCACTGGCAGACTTGAGGGGTTTCGGTTTGCTTTCTATGCGGAATCACCGCAGCTCACATGCCGTTTTGACTTGGAACGGGAGGGGGCGGGAACCAAACCCACCGCTCGGCGCGCACGCCTTGGTCTCACATTCCAGACCCAAGCTGATGTGTGTCCGCGCGACATGGGGCGGGGGGCGGGTTCTCTTCGGTTGTTTCATTCGCCATCCGCACGTCACTCCCAAAACTTTTCCTCCCTGCGCTCGGGGAGTCAGGTTGACGCGCCCCGCATGCCGGGCTCCGGGCGCGGGGCTAGGCGCGCTCCCGCGGAGCCCGAGCCGCAGAGGCTGGGCTGCCCCCGCCGCCCCCAGGCTGGACTCCGGCTTCTCAGGTACAAGTTGGGTGCCAGGCGCGGCGCGGGGGCGGCCACAGGCGGCGGTGGGTGTCCGGCCCCGCGCTCCGGCGCCCCTCCGCGTTCCGGCCGGGCAGCGCCGGGGTCGGCCCGAGCTGGGCGTAGGGAGTCCGGGCCGGAGGAGGCTGCGCGCAGCCTCACTCCCCGCGGCGCTCCCCGCGCGGCGGCGGCGGCGGCGGCGGCGGAGGAGGAGGAGGAGGCGGCGGAGGCGACGACGGCCCAGGCAGACAATGAACTTGCGAGCGCGCGCAGAGCCGAGGCAGGTTTGGGCCCCGCGACCCTCGGCCCAGCCTCACCGAGGCAATCGCCTTCTCCAGCGGAGGGCGTCCCCTCGCCGCCGATCCCGGCCGCGCTCTGGGCGCCCCGCGCGCCGGGGACCCCGCGGGAAGGGCTGCTCGGAGGCGGCGGCGGCGGCGCCAAGGGCTCGCACGCCTCCCTCTCCCGCTAGGGAGAATGCGATCCGAGCTCGGGGACCGGGGACAAGGCGAAGGGGTGGTGGCGCTGCGAACTGCTGCCTCTGGGCACGCACAGGCCGGGTGTCCAGGAGAATGGCCCCAGGCGTCGGAATGGGGGTGCGGGGGGCGCGCTCTGCAGGCGGACCGACCGATCGGTGCTTTCTCCCTAGGAGCGCGCGTGGGGTGAAGGTGGGGGTGGGGATTCCCCAGCCACGCGCTCCGCTCTCGGTCGCACTTCGGGGAAGTTTCCAGGTGCGGCCCGGGGCAGGTTGATGTGTTTGCTATCAGCCACCCTCTCCCCGACTCGGGTTCGGGGCCACCTTCCTGCCCCGGCTCCAATCCCGCAGCCGCCCCGGGAGGGGAGGCGTGGGGTGGGGGATCCCAGGCGCGGAAGCCCGTGGGACCGGGTTCCGGGAGGGGGACCTAGTGGGCGGGCCTGGGAGGAGACGGGGGCGCGGCGAGGCCCGGAGCGGCCTGAACTTTTGCTCCCCGCCTTCTTCCTCCGGGCCCTCCGCCCCCTGTCCCCTCCCAGCGCCCCGCCGCAGCTCCGGAGGCGGTGTGACTTGGGAGGAGCCGAGGCTTCCCGGCGGTGGCGGAGGCGGCGGCGGCGGCGGCGGCTTCCCCAGCCGGCCTGGGCGCGGCGAGCCGAACGCTGCAGGTCTGAGCCGAGCGGCGCTGCGGGGCGGCGGGGGCTGCGGGGCGATGGAGCTGCGGGGAGCCGGGTGGCATCAGCCCCTGCGAGGGGGCGCCGCCGCCGATCGGAATGGAGCGCGAGTCTGTTGGGTTATAGGTGCGGGTGGGGAGGACTCGGCGGCCGTGGGCTGATGGGGGACGGATCGTGGCGCAGGTGGCCCCCTTGGAGTCCTCCTAAGATCGCAGGATGGAGGCGCCCGGTAGAAGCGAACCTCGCCTTTGGGAGAATGAATGAAGCGCTGTGGAAGCGCCTTCCGACTCCTCCGGGCGAACGGATTGGCCGGCGCGCGCGCGTGTGTGTGCGTGTGTGTTTAGGATTCGGAGCCGCCGGGGTCCTGGGCGCGGCTGCTTGACCGCCCCGTCGCGGTCCTGGCCCCACGTTGCCCGTCCGCCCTGCAGCCGGGGTCGGCCCGCGGGCGCTGGAGCGGCGGGTACAGACTGAAGGCTGGGGCTCGGGGGCGGGCTGTTGGCAGCTGGACGTCCGCACCTGGAGTAGGGAGGTTCGAGAAGGAGGCGATAAACCCTGGGGCTGAGCCCAGCTTCCCCGCCCCCGGCCCCGTTTTCCCATTCCCCGAGGCCCTTGCTGCATTCACGTTCGGTGAGTTGATGGCACGGAGTTTGGGGGAATGAAGTTTTATCTCAAGGAAGCCTCAGGATGCCCCGCGAAGGGATGTGGCGCGCTGTCTTGTGAGGCTGAGCCGAGGGGTTTGCAGGGCCCTAATTCTTATCAGCTGCGGTTCTAGAAACACATCCACCAGGTGACGGAGCAGAAAGGCAGTCTGGGGGCGCATCTCCTGAGGCGCCCGGGGGGAAACTGAGGCCTGGAGATTTGCCCCAAGTTCCTCTAGAACTCCCCACCCCAACACACAGCATTTTCCATGTCCAACTTTCCTACTCCCCTTCCCCCAGGGGTGCAAAATCAGGAGCCCTCCCTTCCAGAATATGATTCTTGTTAATTTTACCAACAGTATCTTGAATCCGGATGTCTTAGCATACAAATCATATATGATTTTGTTTAAAACAGCATGGGAATAAAATGCCTTTTAACTGCTGCTGCTAGGTAGTTTTTAATCAAATAGATTTTTCAAATAGGTTTAATCAAATAGGTTTTTCTCTCTAACGCTCCTGAAAGATTGGCAGGAGAATGTCCTGCCTCCTGCTGGCTCAGTTCCCCTCGCCAGCAGGGGAAGCCGCTTGCCAGGTTCTCTCAGCGCAGAGGTGCGCAAGTGAGTAGAAGTGGAGCTGCAGGGGTCTCTTCTCCCCCCTTCAGGTCCAGCTCCCTGGCCCTCGGAAGGAAATTCAGCAATGTTTTTGTGTTCTTTCTCGGGTGCTGTATGACTGCAGTGAGCAGGGTTCATTCACCCAGGACCTTGTGTTTGGAGGCAGGATGGAGAGGCTGATTTGTGCAGGGTGGATCCCCTGCCTGCCTCGCTTTTCTTTGTCAATCAGATGGCCAGAGGTCCCAGCCCTGTCACGGTGGCTGCTGTGAGGTCCCTGTGTCTGCACTTTCTTTCGTTTCTGTTGCTGTTGCCTGTGGCCAGGAGAAGGGAGGTGTTTGGTTTTTCCACTGGCCCGAAGAAGAGAAGATTAATCCCACTGTGTGGAAGAGGCAGTGTTTGCAGGAAAGTTTGGGCGAGGTTGGGAAGTGGACTTTGCTTATTTGGTGTCTGGAGAAGGCGCAGCAAAGAAGCCCCAAGTTAACCATCTGGTCCACAGGAACCCCAGGCTCTTGGAACCTGCGCTGGTGGATGCTTCAGGTTGGAGCTGTGCTGTGATTAGACTGTGGGTGTCCAAGGCCACCTAGGACCTGGCTGGAGGTTGCCGGGCGCACTGGCATCCAGGTGAATCCCTGCTAGCTCCAGGGGATGGGGAGAGTTGGGGAGACTCCGAGGCCGCCCTGAGGAGGTGAGCACATGCCCTACTTAAGAGGGCAGCTTTGACTCAGCTCTACCTAGCTGGGAGAAAAATTGACTTGACAAGTCTTATTAATTTTCAAGGGAATTCTCAAGCTTGAACATTTAAGTGTGGGCTCAAATTCTACAGGGAGAGGAGACGGTTGGGAGTGGGTGCTCTGTCGAGAAGTCCGAAGCTTGACATCTGGTCCTGAATTTGCGTGCTGGGAAGGGTGTCCCACCATCAGAGAGGTGTGACATGTGATGAGAATATGGAGACCACAGCCCCAGGCCGAGAGACTAGAATGACGGACGCCCTCTGTGCCTGTGGCCAAGTGCCAGCCTTCATGAGCTGTGTGTCACGCACAATAGCTGTCTGATGAACTCCTGTCTCAGTTGGTAAAGAATTTGCCTGCAATATAGGAGACCCGGGTTCGATCCATGGGTCAGGGAGATCCCTTGGAGAAGAAAATGGCAACCCACTCCAGTATCATTGTGTGGAGAATTCATGGACAGAGGAGCTTAGTGGACTTCAGATCATGGGCTCCCAAAGAGTTAGACATGACTGAGGGACTAACACTTTCACTCGCCATATGGAAAGAGGCACTCTGCATAAAATTTTTCATATCGTTTCATTATTCAATAGTATACACCAATACAGGGAGAAGACAGAGTTCCTGCCCTTCTAGGAAGGGAGCAGGCAAAAATGTCTGTGCCCGGTAGATAGTTGAGCAGTGAGCTGCATTAACAGCTGGGAGAGTAAGGTCAGGAAAAAGGCCAGTGAGGGGTGGGTGGCCTGGGAGGAGTCTTTTCTTACCGATGTGGGAATTGAGGCTCGGAGCAGTGAGCCTCAAGTCACCGAGCCCAGAAGTGAAACATCAGCCCAGGTCTCCAATGCTCTGGCTACTGGGCCGGCTCTTACATCCCACCCTGCCAGGCTGGAGCCTCTTGGAATCTCCCAGATGAGTGGACACCCCCTGTGCTGGGCAGCTCTTGCTTCCTGCCCCCCGGATCCAGACCCTGTCCTGGTCCCCAGGCGTCAGCAGTTCCAGGATTACAGAGGCACTGTTTGGAACCTGTTTGTATGAGAGACGAGTTTCCTTGATCTATGAATAAAAACAGAAACTATTTAGAAATGTAGCTGGCCTGGGAGCGTCGTTGTGTGAGCATTCCATCACCAGGCATCTCTTGAGCAGCACGTGATGGAGAAGTGATGCTTTTAGTCATCAACTGGTGAGGAAAGGGGCTACTCGGGACACGGTGGCTGACTTCCGCCCTAACTGTGCTGCTTTGCTGCGGATTCAGAGCCTGTCTTCTCACTTAGCGGACGACCTATCGGGGGACTGTTCTGACTTGCACAGGGTGTTTCTTTATTGTTCTCAGGTGCTGGGGTCTGATTTCCTTCCTGAGAGGCTCCTCCATTAAAACAAAGTGTTAGGATGGGATGATTGATGTGTAGACCTGGGTCTTCACGCCGTGAAATGAAGCGCAGAGGTGGCTGTTATCTAGTGTGTGTATCCAGTGTCCACATCTAGGAAGAAAAGTAAAGGGTCGGTGTTCATTGGGCCAATACAGAATATTTTTAAGTCCGGATGTTGGGGAGGAAGACATTTGGTCCTAACAGCCATCCTTTGCTGGGTCCCTACCGGTTCCCAGCTTGCCCTGTGCCAGCCTGGTCAGACAGGTCTCCCTTTGTCTCAATCAGAGGGCGGGGAGGCTGTTGGAGACCACAGGGCCCAATCATTTAGCCCTCCGGATGTGCAGGAGGTCGGATCACGGAATGGCAGCGGAGGCAGGAGAGACCCGGGGTCGGGCTGAGGAAAGCAGCCGTGGCTCTCAAAGGGGAAGGCGGTGATGAGTCAACAAGTGGGG